>JACXGI010016082.1:0-16243 GCA_016801175.1 Esox masquinongy | reverse complement strand
AGCTATTCCACTACATAACTGTTAGATAACCATGACTCAGTCAAGCAATCAGAGATGATATGTGTGTTTGTTTAAGTAAGGATTACATGGGGTTGTGTTCGGGTGGGTGGGGGGGGGTGCAGTCAGAGGGGATGTTATCAGCTTCATTGTTTGGGCTTGTCGGGGCAGTGGGGCAGGCAATCGCTCGGAAAGCCCAGCTAAGCCTGTACCCTCTCTGCCAACAAGCAGCTAACAATAGCAGCCACGCTCCAGATATAGTCGCCTGGGGTTGACAAGTCATCGAAATTCAATCAGATGTTTGGAAGGTTAGGTTCCATCGTCATTTTTTTTCCTTCAGTGTTAGTGCTGTTCTGGTAACAGCGGGTCTGTGTATGGTCTTTTATATCACCTAAAAATGTCCACTGTTTCTGTGTAAATGGAGCTTTTTGCTATCAGACCACTGAGTTAATAAATATTCTAAAAGAGTGAATTCAGATGGGGCTTAACAGCAGGTCATCTAAGCATGGCTGTTTTTCCCATTTTGAACATACCTGGGGAGGGTCATTTTGCGCCGACCTCACAAATTTGCATCCTTTTGCTCATATGAATTTACCTGCTAGTATTATCTGATGCTGTGAAAGTTATTCTAGCTCTAGATTTGTTGAGGCTAAATAAACCAGAGAGTTTTTGCAGCTTTGAGTAGCCTAAAGTACTGACTGTAAACTGGCTGGAGAGCACTTCTTCAGTTTATGATGTGAGAGTATCGATTTCCCTGTGGAAGTATGTGAGCTGCCTATTCCACCACTAACACAGCGGAAGTGTGACCGAATCTCTAATGTGCCAGTCAAGGGCTGGAGAAGGAGGATGTATGCACACGCTTGTGTGATGGATGACTACGAAGGAGATATCTGTGTGATAACGGCCTCAGAGATGGTCCCAAATGTCCCGTATGCTGTGTGGCATTCTGAGACAGCAGGCATGTGTTGTCAGGCCTTCACCAGATTAAATGTGTTCACCAGTCTTCACCAGTGTTAAATGACTGTGTATGGTAACTGGGATGTTTGGTGGAGTATGATCAGATTGTGTGTGGGTGTGGGTGTGGGTGGGGGTGGGTGTGTTTGTGTGTGGTCTGACTGAGGGTTAATAGGTGGTAATCTGCAAACCCGACCTCGTTCTAGCGGTGTGACGTGAGCGCTCTGGTGTTCTGACTTGTTGTCTGTCTGTCCGTCAGCTTGAGATGGAGAAGCTCCAGCTCCAGAGTCTGGAACAGGAGCACCGCAAGCTGATGGCCCAGCTGAAGGACGAGCGGGAAAAGAACAAACACATCGTCATGATGCTGGTCCGGGAGTGCAAGCAGTTGGCCACCCGCGTGGTGGAGGAGTCGCAGCGCTTCGACGAGATCTCTGCCCGGCTGGACGAGGAGGGCCGCACCAGCGCACGGCTGCAGGAGGAGCTGACGGCCGAGAGGCAGCGCGGGCAGCAGATGGAGGCCAAGATGGAGAAGCAGCTGTCCGAGCTGGACACGGAGCACGAGCAGCTGCGCGCCAGGCTGGGCCGAGAGGAGGTCGAGAGTTCGGGCCTGCGCCGGCAGGTAGAGCAGCTCAGGACTGAACGGGATGGGAAACGTGATAAAACTGCGGCGCCAGCCCGACCTGCCGTGGAGCTACCCACACCCAAACTCACAGCCTCTGTTGCCGTGGCCACAAACCCCGTCAGCTCCCGGACGGCCTCCTGCCAAACGGACCCTCCGGAGGCAGACGGGCCGAAGAAACCCAGCCCCCTCACCATCCCCGTGAAACACACTCCCACCAACTACGCGGGCCTCAGCCTACCCAAGACGCCCAGCGCCAACCGCGGGCTGGTCCACAGCAGCTCCGGGGGACTCTCTCAGACGGGGGAGAACGGAGCTGAGGGACACCCCCCCGCCCTCCCCACTGGGGTGAGCCCTCGCGTCCAGGCCGCCCGCTATAAGTTCCAGGAGCAGGACCAAAACGGCGCAGCCTCGCTGAGCAGCCCTCCGTCCCGTGAACTGTCCCCCACTAACCGCGACAACTTGGCCGCCAAGCAGCAGGCGCGGCACACCGTCACGCAGGTCCTCTCGCGCTTCACCAGCCCGCCGGCAGGGGGCGCCGTTCGTCCCGGCCTGCCCCACTCCACCTCGGAGGGGGGGCCCTTCCCCGGCCGCCTGAGCCATCCTATAGGCCTCAAGTCCCCCACCGTAGCCAGGATCGACCGGGGCAACCCGCCCCCCATCCCGCCCAAAAAGCCGGGCCTGTCCCAGACCCCCTCCCCTCCCCACCCGCCCATCAAAGTGGTGGGAGACGGCGGCCGCTCCCCGGGGGTTGGGTTAAAACCCGCCACGCCCCAGCTGCCGCCTAAACCCGCCCTGGACCTGGTCCCAGCCCTGACGGAGTCTCAGGTGGGTGTCTGCCCTCCCGCGGGGGGGGTGAGGGGCCTGCACCGGGCCGCATGTGCAGAGAGCCTCCACGCCAGCGCTGCCGTCCCTGTCAGTAGCCCCTCCTCCGTAAACCCCTCCTCCTCCTCCGCTAGTGCTCCATCCTGTAGCCCCCGTGCCCCAGGCAGCCCCCTGGCAACAGCATCAGGTAAAGGGGCACCACACTCCCTCTACTGCCTCTACCTCTTCGCACCAGCAATCTTTCCAATGCTAGGTTGGCCTAGTCTAGCGTAGAGTAGCACTCATAGGGAACCTGCTTTAACCACAGCAGTCCAGATCTAGGAGAACAGGACAGAGCAGGGCCGGTTAACTCTTGCTCTTTGGTGCAGCAACTCTCAGCCTTCCGGCCCTAAACCATTGCTTGAGACCTGATCTCTCTGTTTGCACTTAATCTTCCTGTCCGTCCTTCTGGGGCCTCTCGTCTCTCTCTGCTTCTCCGGAGTCCTATTCTGACACGTTATCCCCCAGCTAGCAGCTATAAACACCCCCGGTGCCAGGTTCATATCATGCGCCAGGGTCAAGGGTCAGATGCTAGTTCAGCTAACTCACACAGTAGAAAATAGGCAGCGAGGTTTTCCCTGTTCAGATGGGTGTGTTGGGTTCCTGCGAGGAACCCTCTCCTCTCTGAAGCTGATGCCAGAGGCTGCTTTTATCCCTAATCCCCCTCATCCTCCACTAGCATGTTTCTTCCTCTTCATCAGTCCTCACTGCACACTTCATGTCTGTATACTTCCTGTTTACCTTCACTAACTCCTCCCACTGACCCCTGTCCATTTCATATTTCTTTCTGTGTCACCTCTTGCACTCTGTATATTTTGATGTACTTATTATTGTGTATGTTTCTTGTGATTTGAATGTATATGTTGTAATATGCGTATATGTCTAGTTTATGTTGCAAATGCAACATATGTTCATTGTTGTGATTGGTTTTCGTAATTTTCAAGCAATCAAATAATTGAAGTCCTGTTGTTGTCTTTTAGATTTGATTTAATGTGTAGATAAACAAGTGTTTTTCAACTACCCTGACAGAAACTAGGAATGAGGTCGTTATGTTTTCCGACTGATTTTCCTATTTTCACATTTGCATTGCTCTGAGTGATACATCTAAAATATATGAGGCGTTTATGTCAATAGTCACCTTGGCCGAAGCCTAGATTAAATGTTTTGTGTCTCAAAGTCAAATTGGTCTCAAGTTTTCAAAACTTAGAGGATAATTTTATCATTTCCTAGAATACCTTTCTTATCTATCGAAGTGAAATACCATCCGATAACAACAATTAGTGTTTTGATTCAGTCCTAAAATATTGTGCATGTCAGCGGTTGACTAAAATGCCACAGGATAGTTATTGAGGGGCATTTTCCTTTAAGACTATGAAGTGAATGTACTATCGCAACACTAATGCTAGTAGCAGTGAGGCACATTTTCTTGTCACCTCGACGACCAAGTTACCCACCATCTTTAATGGCACCAGCAGTCTCTGTTACTCCAGCATCCCAAAGCAGTAACTTAGTCAGACATCTTGGAAACCGCAATGGAAATGGCTGTCATTGCTGATGTCGTTAATATGTTGAAATATACTTTCCCAACCCTTCTCCTCTCCTATTTAGCCTCTCAGACAAGGGTGTGCTCTAAATTTCTTCAGCTCTCTTTGCTCTAAACTGCACACTTTTAACCTGCTTTTCCCGAGAAGTGCCAAGTAACATAAGGCTTACCTCCACAGCACTGTAGCTAGTTGAGAATATTACAGCTCCATAGATTTGGTCTGAATAACATTAGGCCTATGTTTTTTAGTTGTGAAGTAAAGTTATAAGCATTTTATTCTTTCTTGTTGTCCTTCACTGAATCACTGTGTAGTTTCTTCCTTTTCATATCTTATATATATGAGGTTAGTGGTTAAATATGCATGTGTATGGATGTCTTAATTGACATGGATGATTTTGACATAGTGGTGTGGGTTGATGTATGTGTGGCTGGATGGAGGTCTGGGCAGTCACCTGATTGAGATTACAACATGCTCTCTGTTCCACACTTGTCCTCCTGTCATCCCAGGGGCAGTCCTCATAGAGCTGCTGACAATACTGGATGACGAAGTGAACAGAGTCTTTTAAATTCACTCCGATATCCATTAATGACTGCATAGTGTTTTGAACTGCAAACCGGCCAGTCTTTAGCCAGGGGTATACTACCAAGCAGGATCTATGAGTAAGCCAACTGACATTACTAAATATTCTCAAATAATTGTATTTATGTGTCGTAATGTGTTTAAACACAGAAACGGCATTTTCTTTTTAATTGACTCAACAACTAAAACAGATACATGCATGAATGGTGAAGTCCACAGTTTCGGGCTGTGTGTGTGGCATCGCTCCAGCTTCGGGCTGTGTGTGTGGCATCGCTCCAGCTTCGGGCTGTGTGTGGCATCGCTCCTGTTTGGTGGCGTACCCCTGAGGACTTGTGTTGTGGAGGTCAGGTGTGCCCGCGCTGTCCTCCAGGTCCCCTCGGTCACAGCTTGGCCGTCACGTTTAACCCTTGTGTCCCATTTAACCCTCGTCAGGCTGGTGTCCCCCCATAGGCCCCTCCCTGACCTGCGGCGGGCCCGTTGCCCTGGACGACGGGCGCCCCGCGTTCCTCCAGGCTGCTTCCCAGGGAAATGTCACTTTATTGTCAATGCTGCTTAACCCAGATCCAACGGATCCTCACTGTCACCTTGAAGAACACCCGACCTCTGCCTTGTTTTCTGCTGCTCAGAACGGACACACAGGTACGCTGTTGCCGTGGGGACGGATCCTGTTGAGTTCCTGCTGGCTGTGGTGCTGGCATGGATGTGACGTTGGCGTGCTAGGCGCTATGCCGTGGGGTGTTGGCTCGGAAGACACCCGCTCGTGTCAGTCACTGTGGTCTGGTATTTTAGGCACGGGCAATTAGATAGATGTTAAGGGGGAACTGTCGCCTCGAGAGAAACCCCATGTTGTTCCCTGTCAGAGAACACGCACGCACACACACGCGCGCACACACACACACACTCACAGTACCGACCACCACCAGGATTTGTTGCTCTGTTGTTATGTCTGATGATGTTTTGTTATTCAGTGAGTGTTGATCCATAGGGAGTACTGATGTACATAGAGGGCAAGTGTAGTGGCAAGTGGTGTGTCGTTTAAAACTCAGAGACCACAGAACTGACAAATCAGTGGTTCTTTCTAATGTCCCCCCTGTCTTCCTCTCCCTCCCCCCCATCTCTTTTCTTCTCTCCGTCTCTCCCCCCCGACTTCCTGTGTCTCCACTTGTCCCAGACTGCGTTAAGCTGCTGCTAACTTCGGGGGTCTCTGCTGATGTTTCAGATGAAAACGGATTTACACCTTTACACTTTGCTGCTGCACACGGACACTGCAGGTTGGTGCTAACACAGCCCCTGTACTCAACCCACCCGTCTCTGAAAAACATATAAACAACCTCTGAAACAGTGTGTGTCCTTTTTGAGTCTGGCAAGCCAGAGTAGAATTTCTTCACCAAATCCTTTACCAGTTAAGCGCCCCCCACCCTCCCCCCCCCCAGTCTATGAACGGTCAGACTCTCTGGTGCCTCTGTGTGGACAGTTCCGACAGCACATCCGCAGAATCCGCCTGCTCTGTTCTGTACGTCCCAGTAGTAGGCATATATTCTTGCATTGCAGTGATGTCACTTTCCCCTGTGTGGTTAATTTCCAATGCATCCCCCCGTGTGCAAAAAGTGGCACAGACGTCTTGGCTGTAGCCTTTGACTGACTGCGGAAGTAGCCACCTGGCTTGAGAGGCCTAGGAGGCGTAGGGCTTTGTGCCTGAGACCATCCACTTTGGTCAACCATGAAGAAAGACTAGGGACTGTCATAGAGAGGTCAACCCTGCCACCATACTTAAAATTGCAGCATGCTCTTCTACCGGAGGTTTTAATCAGTGTTTTTGTGTGTTTGTGTTTGTCTCCTGTCTGAATCAGTCAGTCGCCCCGAAACAAATCACTACTTTGGGATTAATGACATTTTATTGATAAGGAACTGGAGGCGCTGGGATTCCCTACCCTTCATGTGAGCCATGTTGTGCTCTGTTGTCCCTCATCTGGGAGAGATATCCTGACTATCTCAGGCAGATATCCTGACTATCCTGCCGTAACCTATGTATATCATCCCTTCTACAGTGGGCTGTAACCCAGGGAACATGTATATCATCCCTTCTACAGTGGGCTGTAACCCAGGGAACATGTATATCATCCCTTCTACAGTGGGCTGTAACCCAGGGAACATGTATATCATCCCTTCTACAGTGGGCTGTAACCCAGGGAACATGTATATCATCCCTTCTACAGTGGGCTGTAACCCAGGGAACATGTATATCATCCCTTCTACAGTTGGCCGTAACCCAGGGAACATGTATATCATCCCTTCCACAGTGGGCCTGTGATTATGAGGTAGCCTGTGATTCAGCACTCTGTGTGACTGGCTGTCAGTGTGCATTCTGCTAGCCCCACTCTATTAATATGCCCGTGAGCAGATATTAGAAGACTGCACATTTCCCAGCTGGTCAGGAATATTGCTAACACACATTACATACACACACACACACACACACACACACACACACACACACACACTCATACAGCATATCCACACATAACAACCTTCAGTGGCCTGCCTCAGTAAACCTCCGTAGAGTGGTCTGCTGTCACAATACAGAGAGGTTGACAGGTTGACAGCACAGAGATATTACCAACACTTGGGGAATGGATGAGTGAGGAAGGAGTGATGAAGTATCTGTGACGAGGAAACCAGTGGGTTTGTGGAAAGGAGTGGTTGCGTCTAAAGGAAAGATTTGAGCCTTGTTTTTCCCCCCTTACTACTGTAATGCAATAGGTTGGACTTTGTGAAGGTGGAGGAGTAGTGTTTTCTTGTGACATTGTATCATTTTCACTCTCTGAGTAACCCAAACTTCTCTGTTGTGTGTCCCATGTCCAGCTGTGTGGAAGCCCTGGTGGCTGGGGGGGCTGATGTGGACCGTGGAGCCGTGGGCGGGCAGACCCCTCTGTTTGTGGCCAGTGGAGCTGGCAGGGTGGACTGTACCAGAGCCCTGCTCAATGCCGGGGCTGACCGCTCACTAGCCACCGCTGTAAGTCACCAACTGGCACAAGATGTCCTATAATGTAACCAACTGGGCCTAAATGTCCTATAATGTAACAAACTGGGCCTCAATGTCCTATAATGTAACCAACTGGGCCTAAATGTCCTATAATGTAACCAACTGGGCCTCAATATCCTATAATGTAACCAAATGGGCCTAGATGTCCTGTAATGTAACCAACTGGGCCTAGATGTCCTATAATATAACCAACTGGGCCTAGATGTCCTGTAATGTAACCAACTGGGCCTAAATGTCCTGTAATTTAACCAACTGGGCCTAGATGTCCTGTAATGTAACCAGCTGGTCCAAGATGTTTCATTAATGTAACCAGCTGGTCCAAGATGTTTCATTAATGTAACCAGCTGGTCCTAGATGTTTCATTAATGTAACCAGCTGATCCAAGATGTCCTGTAATGTGGATGTGTTCCAACACTAATGTGTGTTTGCATTTTTGTGTGTGTGTCCTGACACTATTGTGTGAGTGTGTTTGTATCTGTGGATGTGTCCCAACACTAATGTGTGTGTGTTTGTATCCGTGTGTGTGGCTTAACTCTATTGTGTGAGCGTGTTATTTCCTCGGGTGTGTCCCAACACTAATGTGTGTGTGTTTGTACCAGCTGATCCAAGATGTCCTGTAATGTAACCAGCTGGTCCAAGAGGTTTCGTTAATGTAACCAGCTGGTCCAAGAGGTTTCGTTAATGTAAGCAACTGGTCCAAGAGGTTTCGTTAATGTAACCAAACCAAGATGTTTTTAGTCATGCCCTACTTTAGTCTTGCCCTTCACTCAAGTGCTGTTTTCTCCGTTACCATGGTAACCTCCTTTCCAGCACAGCTGAACATTTATGGTCTGTGATATCTTGGCGTAGAGTAGACTCAGCTGAGGTCACAAGATTTTTTGTAAATTGAGCAGCAATATACCACGTTACATGTTGCTAGAAATAATTATTTTTTGAAGAATTACACAGCAAATGTTTTGTATTACATTACGTAAAGGGATGGGGGTTGGCTGGTAGGTTTTGAATATACCCGGCACATTAACTTGATGCCCTACCTAAAAGAATGAAGTGTCCCAGTACTTTTTGTCTCCTGGAATAGTACAGATTTATGAGTATAAAAAGTGCTGTAATTTGCTGTAATATAAAAGTGCTGCAATGGCAAATGTTTGATTAAAAATCTAAATGTTTGGAGCATAGAGCTAAAAACAATGTTTCACTGTCCCAATAATTACAGAAGGCCCTGTTGGTTTTTATGTGTTTCTATTGCAGCCATAGGAGACATGCCTAATTGGTCCCAGTACTATTGCCAATGATTAATGAATGAAAACAGCTGTACTGTATGTTGTAGTTTTCTTGGTGACTCCTGTTTGAGAATATCCAACTCATTGTTGTTCCCAGGGCAACTGCCCAAATAAATTGTTGTTCCCAGGGCAACTGCCCACCCACATTGCCCACCGGGGCTATCTGTGTCAACCTCACATTTATAAAAATCATATTAACCTATATTTCACTAACACAGTACCGCCAAATCTGTCTGGGAGTGTGTGTAGGTGTGTGCTCAGTAGGTGTCCTAACACTAATATGTGTTGGTTTGTGTCTGTGTGTGTATCCCAACACTAATGTATGTTGTTTGCATTTTTGTGTGTGTGTCCTAACACTTGTGAGAGTGTGTTTGTATCAGTGTGTGTGTCCTGACACTTGTGTGAGTGTGTTATTTCTGTGGGTGTGTCCCAACACTAATGTGTGTGTTTGTGTGTGTGTGTGTGTGTGTGTGTGTGTGTGTGTGTGTGTGTGTGTGTGTGTGTGTGTGTGTGTGTGTGTGTTCCACAGGACAGCTGCACGGCCCTCCACGCAGCGGTCAGCTTGGGACACGTTGAAACACTGCGGCTCCTCCTCTTCCATCCTCCCCCTGACCACACACCACCTGACCTTTACCGCAACCACAGCCCTGGTCCTGCCACAGCCCCGGTCCTGTCCAGCACCTTGCTCAACTGGGCCAACAGCGAAGGCTGGACTGCTGCACACATCGCTGCTGCCAGGGGCTTTAAGGTACGGGGACGCAAATGCACTGCAGTTTCTGAGACTGAGGCGTCTCTCCACACTGTTTGTTTAGCCAGGACGCTATCCGACACCTATGTGCTTGGAGGCACCGGCTAATGACTAAGACTACATTTGGGGGGCCTAACCTGCCCGAGGTCCCAGACCAGCCTGAGTGAGTCATTAAAATGTTGTATGCTTTGCTGGTCCCACCTTCCGGTGGGGGGGGGGGGTTCATTATGCACTCCCCCCTTGGAGCCCCCCAGTCACGTCTGGCTTTGACACACCCTGGGACAGAACCTGGGCTGTGGTGCACCCTCATCACTTCAGTGTAGTGCCTCAGGCCAATGCAACACTCGGGAGGCCATTCGGGAACATGCACCAAGCCAAACACACACACACACACACACACACACACACACACACTGTTTACGCTTGTATTTGCCTGTCCTGTAGAAGTGCCTGGAGGTGTTGTGTAGCCACAGTGACCAGGACATTGAGAGCAGGGACAAGTGGAACCGCACCATCCATGACCTGGCAACAGACGACTGCAAAAACCTACTGGAGAACCTCCGTGAGTGGCAGGTTCTGTGGGAATGTGGGTGTGGATTTGTATGAGTACAGTCATGTAAGTAAAAGGAAGTACATCTCTTGGAAAGTTGTCTTTATCTTACATATGTGGACATGTGGATTTAACGTAGGAAAAATGACACTTTGCAGTTATTTTTTAAAATAAAAAATCAGTAGAAATGTGATTTCATAATGCAGATAAAATAAGTACACAAAGCCCGAACCCTTAATGCCAGAGCAGGTCCCTTGATGTTGCCCTGTTTACGTCTTTCGTCGGGACCCCCTGTCCCACATGGAATGCCACTGGTCTGGAATTTTCTCCATTTGTAAATGATTCACTGGACAGTGGAATGATGTAGGGCTGCATGATTTGGATAAAATATTGAATCGCGATTTCTTTGACAAATATTGCATTTGCGGTTATGATTTGCGACTTTCAAACATGGGTGTAAACAGCATAGATTAAGTCACTTAAAAATAGCGATCATAGCCTACATAATGTGCTATTAAACTAAATTAAAATCGAGTTAAAATTCAGTGTTGTTTATTTTACACTTACTACCAATTTGAAGGTGCAGCCTGTGTCGAACTGTTCATTTAACTGCTCATTTAATGCAATTGCATTTGCAGTTTGCTGTTTGTGCTGTTGCCGTCGCTGGTTAGGCAAAATTTCTCAACCCTTCAGATCTATTTTCTCCCATATTAAGTATCCTATGTTTGTAGGCACTGACATTGATGCCGACATTTAATTACCATGCTGTTGTGTATGTGGAAATCTTAGTGCCACTCACTTGCTTGAAGCAGACGTCTTCGCTAGCAGATGCAGTGTTACCTCAAACTAACATTGGCAAACCATCAAGTATTTGAACAAAATGAGTCCAGGTATTTATGTAATCTACAAAAATACCTACACCACCCGCAAGAAAAACTATTAAGGACGTACGATGCGTGCCCGTTGTTTTGCATGAAGCGCAACTCATTCACCTTTTTCTAAAGCTGAAAATCGCCTAAGTTGACGATTTGGATATTGCACGTCAGTATCGCAATTTCAATTAGAATTCAATTAATCGTGCAGTCTTAGAATGATGTACTTCTAATTTTGTACCCCCTCCCATGGGCATCAATAATCTTTCTTCTGAGGGCTTCGGACAGGTCTTTTTATCTTCATAGGATGTGTTACCACAAACCCATCTGGTTAAGACCAAACCAGACCAGGCTTCTAAAGTTTATAGAAGGCTGGACCCTCCCAAGTTACCCTCTAATGATTTTCTGATCATTTCCACCTGTTTTGGTGCCCCCGTTTCATGTGATGGAAAAGGTAGGGAGTAATCACTTTTTTTGCAAGGAAAATGCGTTTCTGTTCGTTTTAATTGCATGAATGGTTTCAAGGTTACTTTTTGCTGTGATTTGTTAAATTGTGCTACTTTACACCTTTCAATGAACATGGTTGGAATTTAGTTCCAATATACTATAAGTCCAAATATTTAAAAACAAAGTGGCAACTTTCCAGGGGGAATACTTTGCAAATGATGTGTGTGTAAAACCAGGGTTAGTGTGTTTGTCTACAACATGTTCTCCCACTAAAGCACTACTTTCTTCTCCTCCTGACCTAATAGCATTGTTTCATTAGGGAGTTGTTCTTTTCTATAATCACTGGGACATTTTAGGTGATGAGTACTACTATTTATTTTGTGAAGGAAAATAAAATAAATCATTTTTCATTTAGGTATCTTAACGTTAAGGATGTCAGTCATCTCAACTGTGTATAATTGACAATAGTTATAAGTCTGGACTTGCAATAGTCTCACCGGGGTAATACTAACAACAGTCAATAGTGACAATAGTGTCATATACACCAAGTCTCAACGGTGTATCACTGGCAATAGTCTCAAGTGACAATAATCTCTAACAGTGATGGACTGGTAATAGTCTCAAGGTTGTCTTGACTACAATAGTCCCACTGCTGTCGTACTGGCAATAGTCCCAATGCTGTCGTACTGGCAATAGTCTCAGTGTTGTCAAATTGTCAATAGTCTTATTGGTGCAGTACTGACAATAGTCTGTTATTTCTCTCCCTCTGCCCCGTCCAATCCCTATCCTCCTGACAGACTCCTACAGGGTGTTGGTGTGCGTCCGGCCCAGTGGCTCAGGCCAGCCTGTGTGTCCAGTGGAGGAGCTGGAAGCCGATGTGTGTGTGAGCATGCTGGGGTGTGTGTGTGTCCAGCGGGCTACGTGTTGGGCCGAGCTGAACCACGCCCTGGGCCGAGCACTGATATCGCACCTCCAGCTGCTTTGTGGCGACGCCAACACGCACACAAACCAACACGCTAACCAGCCCTCCAGGGACGACACGAACCAACACGCACACCTGGGACTGACCCCGGCTAGCATTGCCTCCGTCCTCATAGGTAAGTAGGTGTAACGACTGTTCTTCAACTTCTTACCCCCATCAGAAATGCCAATATGTGCCGAGTTTCCTTAGAAGATAACTGGACCCTCCATTTCAATAAAGGGAAGCAGAGTAAGTGGGGTGAACGTGAGTAGGGCGGTGATCAATGTTGGGGCAATATTAGCTTGCAAATATGCAAGCTAAATTTGCAATGCTATCACTGTACTGTAGCCTGCAAATCCTACTGGATTGGTTGTTGATACCTGGCAGTAATTAGCCTGCTTGCTAGCACTCATAAGAGGGCAAAGCCAGCGTTGCTAGGTGAATTGTCATATTCAAAGGAATCCCACTGTAACACTAACAGTTTGGGTCACCATTTCAAAAGGACATCCAAACAGAGAACAAGCGCACTGGTGCAGTCACAGGCCTTGTCTGTTATTTTAGCTGTATCCCCCCCAAACAGAGCCAAGTTTACAGAGGTGTTGCGACCTATTTTGAGCGGCAACAGAACAAGTTTAAAACAGCTGCTGCCACTGAATGCTTCCTGACCTCTTGAGGGTTCAAGTTTGAATTTCCCCTGGTCAGCATGAGGGAATGGATGGCACCCAACGGGTGAGCTGCCAGCCAACAGCTCCCAGCTGATCTGAATAGCTTGTTACATTAATAGGAATCTCTGCTATTACCTCTGTTGAATTGCTTTTACAGCATAATCGCTCTTACAGCAAAAAAGTACAGATTTCTATTGTTTCTTTTTGCTCCATTTTTTAAAATGCAAAATATTTTTACATTTACTTCATTACATTACTGCCACCAGTGCAGATGAAGAGCTTGCTATGTGGTAGCTTGCTAATTGTTTGAATGCTTGAGAGAGTGTAGCATCCTATATACTCCCTGTAGGAAGGGAGAGAATTAGAGAAGCGTGGACATGAAAGAGGCTTGGCTTATGGAGGAACTGAATTTCTTTTGAACGTCCAAATAATCTCGCCCTGGATCAGAGTTAACCTTGGCTAACTAACAAGCTACAGCAGGTCTTACCTTGTACTGTATATATTCTCCATTGCGTAAAAAAGCTAACGATTTAGTACTTAACAGGTCTTGAAATGGTGCATCCATTTTTCTGTAATAAAAAATCTTTCCCTATCTTCTGCATCAATCAGTTGGCTAGAGGTAATGATTTGGAGGGGGAGGGGCGGGCTAGGCGCTTTGCTGTGTTATTGCATTCAGGGAATGTAAAATAACGTTATTAACCAGTCCGCATGCTTTTGAATAAACACTAGAGACTGGTTATATGATTGCTCTTATCAGGTCTCTTCGAGGCATCTGGGGATGCATGCAGTTGTGTAGCAAAGTTTGTGCACTGACATACACACACACACACACACACACACACACACACACACAGGCCTGCCCACAGATGGCAGCAATTCATGGGGTTCTGTCCAAAGGGGTGATTGGGCCAACATGGAGAGGGTTGGGACATGAGCCTAATTGAACTTGGCCCGATCACGCCACACCGAGAGGCTGCCCAAAGTAAACACACCCGCACACACTCACATATTATATCTCTGTAATTGAATTAATTAGAATGTACTGTAGGATGTCATAGCCCTCTGAGGAGGCAAAAATCCAATTCACATTGTTAAGACAAACTGCCCAGCGTCCCATCTAGGAATGACTCGCCTCGGCACAAGATCGACAAATCTGTTTTTTTTACATTTTGATATTTAATGCTCTGACAAGAGAGTGGTGAGTGACTGACTCACGGACTGAACGGACTGAGTCTAGCTAGGAGAAAGATGAAACAAATGAAAGGCGTCGCTCTGTCCTCTTTCCAACATGTCAAGGTCAAACCAACTGGGGGCATTCTGCCAGAACCACGTTTTACAGCACTAGGACAAGAGAGAGAAAGAATCAATGGTGAAGGGATGGAGAGAGTGAGTGAGAGAGAGCGAGCAGTGGAACGGGGATACATTATAGATGAGATATATGGGTGAGGGGCAGGAAGAGGAGGGTGAGGGAATTTATGCACAGAGTTATGATGTCTGAGAGGGTATGTGGGCACACCCTCCAGTGAGTTTCATTACAGAACCACTGAAGCAGGGTTCGATACTTTGGGCCTGGGGGGCCAGAATACTTCTGGTTGGTTCCATTTTACTCTGCTTGCTAGTTAATAGCTCTCACTTTGTTTACCTGGACTAATTGAAACATACAATAATTTGTGTGAAGTTTTTGGTGTGTAAATGTGTGTGTCATTTTGAAGTTACGGTTATGTTTTTACGATTACTTCATTGATGTCATTGATGTTATGCAAACGTTTGTGTGCGCGCGCGTGTGCGTGCTTGAGTAAAGCATGTATCCTGTGTGTTAAACACATGTGCTGTTGTTCAGGTTTGTTGTGGTTGTGTTCCAGGGGACACAGTGTGGTTGCCAGGTCAGGAGCTGTCTCCGTCTCCATGGGATCTGGTCAGGAAACCTCTAAGCCAGCACATCACTATCACACTGAAAGGTACCAGTCTGGGAACCCTGATCAAACTCATTTCTCCTCGTGTGTGTGTGTGTGTGTGTGTGTGTGTGCGTCCGTGCGTCCTTTCAAAATGCTTTTGTAGACTTATTTGTTAGATTTTGTTTTTCGTTTTTTGAATTAAATAGAAGTCATAATGAAAAGTCTTGAATGCACCCAGCCTGCGTGTTGGTTCCTGGCTCCTTGGTCTATCGATCCAGTTTCCACCCACTGCCAGGGAGCTGGAGCTTGGCTGTTTTTCTTTCTGCTTATGTCTGCCTTGAGCAGTGGGTTTTGACATCCTCTAGTTTATGACTCAGAGATGTATCTGAAGCTCAGAGCATTGTTGAACACTCGGGAGGATATTCCAAAGTGTTTGAATATGTCTGTGTGTTTGTGTGTTTTTGTGTGTGCGTGTGTGTATGTGTGTGTGAGGTTGCTCATTTTGTGTATGTTGTTTGTATCTTGACAGGTCTGTCAGAGTCGTGTCTCGACGAACTGGCCCTGGAATCCCTAATCCCCCTTCCGTTGCTTCAGAACTACGTCCGACTGGTACACACGCACACACGCGCACACACGCGCACACACACACACACACACACACTCAAATGATGGAGAAGATGAATATACAAGGATTCCTTGGATATTTGTGTAATATATTTGTGCATGTATGTATGCCCTCTGCTGGCCACTTGTATACATGACACATCTCCTTAATAAGGCTGTGGGCTTGGGTTCCTGTACATTTCCTGCCTGCCCCCCCACTTGTGTCTCATACTGCTTACTAATAAGGACAGGAATTCTTTCACTCATCCCCTTCAGGTGGAACAGTATCGTATTGTTATCTTCCACGGGCTGGAGGGGAGCTGTCAAGAGTACCTTGCTAATCAGATCTCCCGCTGCATCAAGAGCAAGCAGGAAACTGTGGGCGTGGCCTGTGACATCATCAGGGTGGAGGTGGATGAGAGTCTGACTAAAGAACAACTGTTAGACACCTTCATCAGCTGTGGTAAGTAGATTACCCATCCATTCTGGGCCTTCTGCGAATAACAAAAGTAACAATTTAATTAAACTTCACATTTTGGGGTGGCTGTGATATATGTCTTCAGTGAGTTTGAAAGCATATCGGCACATACACAACATTTTAAATTAATCACATGCGTTAATG
>JACXGI010016081.1:5853-16547 GCA_016801175.1 Esox masquinongy | reverse complement strand
TGCAATATCATTGGCCAATGAACAACTGTCAATGTGTCTGGACAACATGGGGGAAACATATTCCTGTGTGTAGCAATGTCTGAAGATGGGGTGGTAGGACATAATCTCTTTCTTGGGTCTTAAAATGCTGTGGCTGCAAACCTCACTGAGTTCCTCAATGAAACTGTGTGTGTGATAATGTTAGGTTCCACCATTCAGAGGTGATTCAGGAATGGTTTTGGGCCAATCCCTGATTCCTGACCCTAGACCTGCCCCATAATCTCCTTTTCATTATGGAGGAGGAAGGTCTATGACCGCCATCCCCATGAGCATATCACCCTCCTACAGCCCATGGATACGACATTTCATGACATCACTGGTGACCAATGTCACATTTGGGTTTGCAATGCCAAAATATTTTTTCTGCAGTGCATGGCAAAATGAAGATATTCATTGTGACATGGACAAGATATCATGGCCAAATGACAAAGACAGAACTGATGTGTGCTAAACATTGATATTTCTTTTATTTCTTTCTGATTTGTTTCAATTGATTAGACAAAAACATTTTGCAATAAAAGTTCATTTTTTGCATCAGTGATTGTAGATGTTTTCATTGATCACACTTTTGATTATGGGATAGAAATTATGGAAATTATTTCATGTCATTTGTTATGGGGAATGTACAGTTCGACTTTTGCGTAATGTGAAAACAGTGAAATAAACTGTAACAGATTACCTTCAGCACTTCAAAGAGTCATTTTAAAACACGCGTCTTACATTGTTCGGTCTGGCACTAACTGATTGTTACAATGACTTAACCAAAAGAATTGCACTGTTACGTTTTAATGACTTAAAAAATTTACTTGTTGTATTTCATCACTAAGAACTTAATCACTGATCTTGTGGTGAAAGATGTTGACAAACCAAATGAAAGCAAAATCAGTTGTTTTGAGTGCAAGACTGAATGATTTACGAGTATCTGTTTGGAGTTTTGTACTAAGAGTTTTGAAACACTTAGTACAAAACTCCAAACAGATACTTGTAAATCATTTGGAGTTTGGAGTTTTGTACTAAGAGTTTTGAAACATACTACTGATAATAGTACCAAAGTGACTAAAAAACCTGAAACCAGGTAGGCCTAGTTCAGCCGGCCCACAATAGAAAATATTGCTATCCCGCGAATCGAACCCGGATCACCCAGATAAAAGGCTGTGCCATTAACCATTACACCATGAAGCCATACATTTGTTGGGTGTCAGTATAGCCTCTTGTCTCTATCCTGAACAAATCCTCTTTTGCCACTGGCCGTTTTAATAGATAATTGGCCATTCGTGAATGACATTGATACAGTTAAACTGACTAACGTTTCTTACTAAGTTTACCTCCAACAAAAATAACGTCTATGTATGGCGTTTGCCACTGGCTGTTTTAACAGCATATTAGCCAGTAATAACCTTACTGGTATCTGCTAACTTACTGGAATAGTCATAAGAATTGAACAATTGCTAGCGAGTCTGCCAAAGCTATTTCACGTCATGGCATAAGAACGTTTTTTTTTCTTTCATGGCAAAACAACATACATTTTTTTTCATTCGTGAATGACATTTATACAATAACTATCAATAAAGGCGACGATAACTAACTTTTTCCTCAAGTGAAAAGACGAGAGAATCCTGGAATCTACCAGAAATAATTAATAAATGTTGTTGCTCTCAATAGATTCGAACTTGCCACCGGAAAGATGAGAAGCTCGATATGCTGAACCTCAACCAGTGCCTGGAGACCTACTTGGGCCGCGTGAGGCTGCTAGAGGAGGAGAATGAGCTGCTACGCCAGGAGATCCAGACCCTGAAAGGCAGCAGCCTTTCAAGTGGGTCTGGATGGCAAGCTAAGGCTGGCCAGGCAGGAAGTGCACAAAGCCTGGAGGGAGAAGGACCGGGTAGAGCTGGAGCTAGGGAGCCTGGGCGAGGAGCTCCAAACCCTGGGACTGCAGAGGCAGTGGGTGGCTGATGCCCATGGGGAGGTGAAAAAGAAGTTGGAGGAGAGCAGGAAAAAGATGGAAGAGAAGAGGGTTTGGCTTAGAGGGAAGTTGAGCCAGCTAGAGGAACAAATCCAGTTCCAGATACAAACCCACCAGGAGGATGTTGCCAACTTAAAGGACACACTAATCCATGTCACACCTCCACCACCAACCCATACCGGCACCCAGCTGCCCAACCTACAGGAGCTGGGTGTGGAGTACTCCCAGATGGCGGTCAGGGCGTGGCAGGAGGCGGCCGTGCTGTTTGAGGCCCAGGTAGATAGTCTGGAGAAGTCTCTGAGCCAAGCCAGGAACCGCCTGGTCCAGGTTGGCCAGGAGAAGACTGAGAGCCTACTGCACCACCGGGGCCTGGAGAAGGAGCTGGCATCAGCCCAGGAAAGACGGCAATATCTGGAGAGGAGTGTGTCCCAACAGGAAGACAAGCAGAGGCAGGAGATCCAAAACCTGCAGGTAATTACCACTAATGTTGATCTTAGTGTGGCGATTGGTTTAAACTACTTAGTAATGTCAATATCTCATAGGGAACTTTGTAATAATATATAATCATAGATAGTAGTATGAATTAGGTTTTTCTGAAATACTTTTTATCTAAACTGATTATTTAGGACTTCTTGGGCGAATTGTCTGAGTGCAACGTCAGGGATTTAGGGCTGTCACATTGTCTCAATCAAAAAACAAATGACTATATGCTCATTTCTTGCCAAATGATGCTGACAGGTAGAACCACTTTCAGTTAGTTTCTGTGAAGGGGGTTTGGGCAAGGGTGGAGAAAACCAGAGCAAAACTAATGATTGAAATGAAATTCATAGCAGAATGTTTTCCAAAAGTCCCAAAATATTAAAAAAATGAAATAAAATAGGGTAATTTGATTAGAAAACACATTACAGGTTTTTGTTAGTGTGCTGATGTTTATAATGTTATAACATGCCAAAAGCGTTGTCTGAGAAGCCTCATATTGTGCTCCTACAGGGTCTTTGGAAGATGGAAAATATACAATTGCCTAAAATTACAGTTTTAAATGCTAATGATATATTTCAGTGTTCAGTGCTGAATGTATTGTTGTAGTTAATTAGATTGTTTCCACATTAGGTGACACACCCTTCACTCCATCAAAATGATCTGAATCAAAACGTCCATGATTTCTATTCTACTTGCAATCAGAGGTGGTCCATAAAAAGCATCTATCATTGATGTAAAAATGTAAGTTTTATTGCCACATAGGTTTTCTCTGTAATGACATTTAATAAATTAGAAAAATGCAATTGCGGTAATAAAATACATTTTGGTATACCCTAATTTGCATTAAGTTTGTCTTCTGCATTTGGCCATAAGTCTTCATCCACATCACTGTAAATATTCAGAGTATATATGAATAGCAGGAAAAACCTTTTGGAACAGTGAATCCAACAGTGATGTCATGACGTCTCATCTATGGCCTGAAGGAGGGTGGTTTATGTTGAGGAAGTGAGACTGTAGGGTCTCTGTTAGGTGAAAACTAACATCCAATACAATGACATGGGTCACCCCTTGACCTTAACAGACCAGAACAATTTACCTGAGAATCTGAATGAGGTGCAGCGTTGAAGCCAACTTGGTGTGTACATACAGTTGTACCACTGCCCTGTCCTGCTGGTCTGTTTGCACACACCCATGTCCACCACCAGGGGGCATTCTGTTAGTTCTGAGGGTAGAAAGTAGCACCACCAGTCTGTCCTATGGTTACTATAGTTACCATGTTACTATAGTATTTTCATGTTTTTTATCCCGTTTTCATTGTTTTTATATTTTCTTATTCTATTTTTTATTATTATGATGTTGTTTTGATGTTTTCATTTGAGTATTTGTTTTTATGTTATTGTATTTTTATATTTTTTCTTTTTCTTTGTAAACCACAATGAATTGATTCGATGTATGAATTGTGCTATATAAATAAACTTGCTTGCTTCAGTTACCGTGCACATATAGCTCACTTACCTGGTGTCTTGGCAAAATGTTCTGATGATCTAAATTAATGTTGATATCACCATGTAACAATTTTTTTGTTCCTGTGTAGTAAGTGCTATTTCCTAATTGCTTATGCATCAAAAGTATAGAAAATGCCTATTATTCTCCACAAACCTTGATTTTGAGACCAGGTTATTGATATTTACCTATTTTCCAGCACATCCCAGATATACTCAGTGCTGCGTAAACTTGGAGTAACTTCTAGAACTTTCCAGTAATATAAATTGTAGTATAAATACAGGATAACAACAGCATCAAAACATTGCAAGATGCCTTGAAGTATGCTGAGTACAGTTGTGTGGTCATACGAGACTTCAAAATGGTGGCATTCCTGATGGGTCTCCAAGGTGGTTTTACCAAGTTTCCCTGCTGTCTTTGCCTTTGGGAAGAAGAACATGAAGTTCGAGCCAGTGGTGGACCCTCGGAAGGTGCTGATGCCACCACTGCACTCTAGATAAGAGCTCTAGATAAAGAGTCGGCAGCCTTCAAGTACCTTCAAGACTTCTTCTCTAAGCTCTCTGAGGCAAAGGACCAAGCCAGTGTCTTCGTCGGACCAGGTTTAATAATAAGACTAGGTTTAATAGACTCTGGACTCAGCCCACATGCATTTATTAATTATTACTTTTACTCTTAAAATGTTCACCCGGCATAGCCAGAAGAGGACTGGTCACCCCTCTGAGCCTGGTTCCCCTCTAGGTTTCTTCCTAAATTTCCTTTCCTAAATGGCCTTTAAGGCTGGGTGTTTTGTAAAAGCACTTTGTAACATCTGCTGATGTAAAAAGGGCTTTATGAATAAATTTGATTGATTGATTGCCCACTCATAAAGAAGATGCTGGAGTGCAATGAATTCCCCAAGAAGCTCACTAGTAAGGAGAAAGCAGCTTGGAATAGCTTTGTCGCAGTGTTTCAGGGCTTCCTGGGCAATCACATGGCCAAAAACTGTATGGGCTGGTTAAGACTCTGGTGAAGAACTATGGCACAATGGGCTGTAGGATGTCCCTGAAAGTCCATATTCATGATGCTCATCTTGATAAATTCAAGAACAACATGGGAGTGTACTCCGTGGAGCAAAGCGAGCGCTTCCACAGAGATATACTGGATTTTGAACGCCACTACCACGGACAGTATAACAAGAACATGATGGGAGACCATTGGGAGCTGATTCATGAAAGTGATTTACCGTAAAATCGTAGAGCTCGGAAAACTACTCATTTCTAAATATTTGTAGTCATTTTTGTATTACTTTACTATAAATACGTGTTCATTTGAAGTCATGTTGTTTTTTTTGTTGACATTTATATGAAAAAATGACACCAATTTGCTCGTTTTCTCATTGGAAATACAGTGGGTATATAAAGTCTACACACCCCTGTGAAAATCCCAGGTTTTTGTGATGACCTATAATGTGAACAATTCAATTGAAAAACAAACTGAAATCTTCGAGGGGGAAAAATGAAATATAAAAAACTTACATTAACCTGGTTGCATAAGTGTGCACACCCCCTTTTAACTGAAGACGTGGCTGTGTTCAGAATTAACCAACCCATGTTAAATGGAAGTCATTACACACCTGCCATCATTTAAAGTGACTCTGATTAATCACAAATAAAGATCAGCAAAAGCCATGGTCCGCAGAGAGCTCCAAAGCATCAGAGGGATCTCATTGTTGAAAGACAACAGTCAGGAGAAGGGTACAAAAGAATTTCCGAAGCATTAGATATACCATGGAACACAGTGAAAACAGTCATCATCAAGTAGAGAAAATATGGCACATCAGAGACATTGCCAAGAACTGGACGTCCCTCCAAAATTGATGAAAAGCCGTGAAGAAAACTGGTCAGGGAGGCGTCCAAGAGGCCTACAGCAACATTAAAGGAACTGCAAGAATTTCTGGCGAGTAAATTGGCTGTGTGCTACATGTGATGAATGGGTTATGGGGTAGGGTGGCAAGACGGAAGCCTTTTCTTACAAAGAAAAACATCCAAGCCCGGCTGAAGTTTGTAAAAACAAACATCAAGTCCCCCAAAAGCATGTGGGAAACTGTGTTATGGTTTGATGAAACCAAAGTTGAACTTTTTGGCCATAATTCCAAAAGGTATGTTTGGCGCAAAAACAACACTGCACATCACACAAAGAACACCATACCTACAGTGAAGCATGACAACGACCCAAAGCACACATCCAAATCCACAAAAGCATGGCTTCACCAGAAGAAGATTAACATTTTGGAATGGCCCAGCCAGAGCCCAGACCTGAATCCAATTGAACATCTGTGGGGTGATCTGAAGAGAGCTGTGCACAGGAGATGTCCTCGCAATCTAACAGATTTGGAGCGCTTTTGCAAAGAAGAGTGGGCAAATATTGCCACGTCAAGATGCGCCATGCTAATAGACTCCTACCCAAAAAGACTGAGTGCTGTAATAAAATCAAAAGGTACTTCAACACTGTATTAGTTTAAGGGTGTGCACACTTATATAACCGGGTTATTGTGAGTTCCTTATTTTTTATTTTTCCCCCTCAAAGATTTCAGTTTGTTTTTCAATTGAATTGTTCATGTTATAGGTCACATTAAAGGTGGAAAAAGTTCTGACATGATTTATCTTTGTCTCATTATTTTACATCACAAGAACCTGGCATTTTAACAGGGGTGTGTAGACTTTTTATATCCACTGTAGATATATTTCAAGATATCACAAAAGATGTCACAAAAGCAAAGTTTGTTTGAGGAATATAGCCATTTTATATACTTTTTAGGCTTAATCAATTACGAAATAACACTTACTACCCAGCAATAAAAATTGTGTTACATAGTGTATTTTCAATGATGCTGATATTATTTGGACTTCTCTGCCATGATGAAGCTTCTATTAACAATATAGTTAACTACAATGGTCTGGACCTCATCAGACACAACAGTTCTCTGCCTTTTTCTCTCAGATGAGCACCTCTCTGATGGGCCCTTTTCTACCTCCTAGTCCGGGCCCATTCCCAGCTCTCTGACTACTTCCTCCCCTTTGTTATCTATCCTGCTTATTGATGAAAATGTTCACATCCTCTTTTATGGTTACCAATTGTTACTACCATGTTAAATCAATCAGCAGTATAATAATGGATGGTAATCATGTATTTGACAGTATTGTTTTGTACATAAGCATTGCAGACAATATAAATGGAATTCATGCCATGAACAAATAACTATGGTGGAATCTGTGGAATCTGTGTAATAATGTAGTTTTTTAAATGGATTATGAAGGTATGTTTCATTGGAAGTTATATGTGCCTAGATAAGAGAGCAATAGGAACATTTGTGTTTAGATTTTCTCGTTCAGTAGGTTGTGCTCTGATGACCACAGGAATGTTTACATTGACCATCTAGCATGGGGGTAATCGTCTTGGAAACATGATCTTTTCTAGGTAGACACACCCTTCAATGTATATATCAGCTTGTAACCAGCTTTACAGTGAGAAAATTTTGGACATTCATTGAAATATGACAACTCTGCTGCATTATTCCAATAAATACAGTATGTATTTTCTCCCTTGATTTGTGGAGGTTCTCTATTACTTAACCACTATACGTAATCGCTAAATTCTAATACTGGAAAATATGGGCTGATCTGGACATGGATTTGTGTTGAGATGGATTAAATTCTGACTAGTAAATAGCGTTTTTCTCCACTCTGGTGGGGTGGGATCAGTAAGAAAAAGGAAAAACAGTTCATACTGTACATTTTAAAGTTCAAAGGATCAGTTTGTGGAATTATCATTTTAATTTTCTAATCTTACAATGCAAAGATATTGACATAGCTTGTTATATGTGGTCAATTTTCATTAGAAAAAGAAATCAGGAAAATGGAATAGTTGGTGTTCAGAAATTATGCAAAAAATGCTATATGAACATTTCTCTTTACAATGGTTAATCTTATCTATGGTAAAACCAGCCGAATAAAATTACCGCTCAATTTAGCCTGAATTAAGCGTAATGTTTAATATGACCATTTTAAAGCTGTACTCTCACAGATCCAACGGTTCTGCATAATACACCCTGGAGTGTACCAATTAGCCAACGGTTTATTTGTTTGGACGGTTAACACGCAAGTATTCTGAATCTGTGTAGAATTGATCCAAAACCTGTGAGAAAAAAATACAATGGATGAATGACTGAATGAAATCAATTATTAAAGTCAGATTATATCTATTGCATGTTGTCATAATATCTACCTGGATAGTATTTTTATGTGAGAGCAGTTTCATGGAAGTTGCTGATCACAATATCTGCACTGTCCCAGCTGAGACGTTTGTCTAGGTCCCACAAGATTATAGTGTTTACTGCAGCATCCCTCCTCCCGCCCCCAACCTCAGCTGTTCCTATTTCCTTCCAGGCATGGTAGTAATGCTAAGTAGCAAATGCTTGCAACACCACTTTTAACTTTCTTCATATTGACAATCACAGAGAAATTAATAGTATAAATCAGGTTTTTCTAAAATAGACAATGGGCTTTTTGCTAATATTCCAGCATTTGCAGGGATCACATTCTGAAATCCATTGTGAACTTTTGATTGAATATCTGCCGTATTAATTAATAGTTTTTTGGATTGTGTTCACATTGATTAAAATGTTTTGAGCCTACCCATTTTCCAGACTCGGAACACTTCCATCAACCCACATCCATGACTGATTGTTAGCTTAAGTCAAACCGATCCAGTACCCATGAAATTTGTCATAGTAGTATTTTGTTTGGTTTGAAATAAATTCCTGAAAGAGAAAAGACAAAAAGGTCAAGGATCTGGAAAGGGCTTATGAACCTGCATCCCATGTTTGTAGAAGACCATATGTAAATGCTGCCTCTAATCAATGTAATCTGGTCAAATGAAAGAACACAACAGGAAGTAGCAGTGTAAACTCTTTCAGCTAGGACTGGTTTACCTTGAGCTAGGTTTACCTTTAATCTAGTTCCAATTTAATTTTTCTGGAATTTTGATGAATCTGTCACTCAAAATGTTAAACTGAATCTCACCTGTTCAGGTTGACTGCTAATAACAACCAAATCTGATTCTCTTTTTTTACAATCCTCTCTGCTTTCAGTCCAGTTCTTCCATGGTGCATCAGATAATAAAATCAGGTAACAACTAGATTGGAAGAACACCCAACCAACTTTAAATGGGTTGCACTTTGTCACTGCAATAGTAGAACATTATAGTATTAAAGCCAGACCACAATATAAACAATATTACTCTTTACAGGCTATATACTTAAAATGTCATATCTAATTAGTACAGTATTTTAAGGCACAAAAGACGACTTACCGCTGCCATTTGTTTTGGAACAATATCGAATGACAGGAAAATCATTAAGCTGATATATCACCTGAAGATTCATCTTCAGTCTGTCCCTCTCTTGTGTCACTTCAAGATTCTCAATTGTAAACTGCTCCAGTTCCCTCATCAACATTGTATTGTGCTCTGAGATGTCACTGCTGTCTGTTGGCAGAGAAGGAAATATGATTTTAACCTGCACCACTCCAAAGCCCTCATGATTTTATGAACGACAGTACTGTGCGAATTTGGAACTAAGAGCATTTATATGAGTAGTAAATGTTTTAATTTGAAATATATATATATATATATATACAGCTCTGGAAAAAATTAAGAAACCACTGCACCCTTTTCTTTCCTTTCCAAAAAAGTTGAAAAGGAAAGTTTCGAATGAACAGAACAGAAGCATTCAATTTGCAGTGGTCCCTTCAATCAAATCAATTTATTTATAAAGCCCTTTTTACATCAGCAGTTGTCACAAAGTGCTTTTACAAAACACCTGGCCTTAAAACCCCAAGGAGCAAACAACAGTAGTGTTGAATTTCAGTGGCTAGGAAAAACTCCCTAAGAAGGCCGAAGGAAGAAACCTAGAGAGGACCCAGGCTCAGAGGGGTGACCAGTCCTCTTCTGGCTGTGCCGGGTGAACATTTTAAGAGTACAAATTGCAATAATTAATAAGTGCACGTGGGCTGAGTCCAGAGTCTATTTAAACTTAGTCCAGGTCGGAAGCATGACCAGATGGACAAGGACAACACGAGGAGGGGGAGGTGTCAGCACAGTGGCAGCTAAAATCGTCAGGTATCGTCTTGATCTGCAACACAACCAGGAGGACTTTGGACCAGGACAGCAACGGGTCTTTCAAGCCTGGTACTCCTCAGGTGTGGGCCAGGACCTCATGTCCTCCTAAGTTTAAAACGGCAGGAGACAGGGAAAGTTTAGAAAATGCATTTCTTAGATCTACAAGGATTTATAGTGGAGAAGGAGAACTGACCCTACTCCCCAAGCACAATAATATAGCAGCGTAAGACCTTGGGACTGAGACAGGGGGGTCCGGTGACACTGTGGCCCTATCCGGGGGAGGCCCCGGACAAGGCCTAACAGGCAGGAAAACAATCCACCCACATTACCAAGCATCAACCAAAAGGACACCCGCCAACCGCAACCACCCTGAATGAGGGCCGAGTATTGCCAGCAGAGTACAGGCCAATTGCACAAGTGCGCAACAGAGAGACAACAACAAGCCAGTGACTCCGCCCCCGAATGGCGTTGGAGGGAGGGCATCCCAGTGGCGATGAGAGCCCACCTGGCAAGACAGCAAGGGTGGACAGTATCAAGCCATTCTGGTCACCTT
>JACXGI010016080.1:0-16449 GCA_016801175.1 Esox masquinongy | reverse complement strand
TGGTCACCCCTCTGAGCCTGGGTCCTCTCTAGGTTTCTTCCTAAATTTCGGCCTTCTTAGGGAGTTTTTCCTAGCCACTGAAATTCAACACTACTGTTGTTTGCTCCTTGGGGTTTTAAGGCCGGGTGTTTTGTAAAAGCACTTTGTGACAACTGCTGATGTAAAAAGGGCTTTATAAATAAATTTGATTTGATTGATACACCAGTACAGTATATTAAAAAGGTCAGCCAAGTACATAAATTCACATGTTGCTGACAGCTGATGACAAGATTTTGACAAGCAGCCAGGTGGATGAAATCATCAACCTGTGGCATCTCCGCACATTCTTAACACACTTCATGCAATTCACAATGTGCCTACAATCTGTGCAGGATTGACACTCCGTTTAACTTCTTAACCCCTTAGCCGGGCACCTGTGAAATTTGCTCTGGAGCTTTTACCCCTAAATTCTGGATGGTTCGTGTCAGGGGATAGCAGTGCTGAAGTGGCAAATTCAATGTTATATCTGTTCAAGTGCATTTGATGTTGGACAATTTCGTTTAATCAATAAGATTTTAGGTAGGGGAGTTTCACGTCTGGGCATGGATTCTGCTGACCTAGCTTCAAAGCGGAGCTGGTTCCACCAATGAGGTGTAAGGACTTGGAAGTGCTTTCATATTCATGTGCAGAATATGTGAATGTACCTGAATTTAAATGTAAATATGAAGAGGCGAGAACACAGATAAGTGTTCCGACAAGTGAAACTATTTGGCTTATACTTCTAACCTTTGACATCATGTTGTGTTATACTCCATCTCTGTGCGTGTCTTCATCCCCTATAAAGTGTAAAACATTGAGGAAACCCCAGAAAGTGGTCAAATTCTAAATATTTTCACTCTACATTGGTCACCTGTAGAGTGCCTCTATCAAAGGGATCATGTCACGGATGTCGTGAAGTTCAGTACAAGCTGCTCTCATTTTGATAAATGACCCGGGTGTCTCCTCAAACTGCCTTGCACACTGGATGAAACAGCAGGTGAAGGGCTTACTGACAGGTGTGGCAAAAATATGAGGTAATAAATTGCAGTTGGTGGGGAAAGTGGTATATTGTGTCAGCCAATCTAGGGCAATGTCTGTATCCTAGTCCCACATGCTGTGCTTGGAAACTTTGCTTCAAAAGTTCCAGCGTTAACTTATTTTATTAAAACATGTGGGTGTAATAAAAATGATTCATATGAACTGCACCTTAGTGCACGTTAGTTTATCAATACTAGCAATAACAAGTACCAGACACAAGGGAGTAGCCTAAATGCTGATGTAGCCTATAGGCTATAGCATACAACTGGTATGTGTTCTGAAAGAAAAGTAGGCCTGGCTGTTCGTCCTTAACCAGAGAAAAACATCTAAAGAATGTATAGAAGCACTGACATTAATCCATTTAGATAAACCCCGAGGAGACCAGGTTATGTAAATCCTTATCGACTTAATAAAAAACACTCCTTTTTGTATTTTCAACTTGAGATGTCATTGAAAAGGTATACTAGTCGTTCGGCTTATAGTTGCACCTACAAACAACATATTACAACTCTCATGGATGAGATTATCTTTGGGGTGACTTAAAAGAGAAAAGGCACCTGAACTTTTAGTGCAGCAGCACCGCACTCTAGTGGGAAGACAGGGAATGTGCTGAAATTAAGCTTGTGCACATTCGGTGCTCTAAACACAGATTCTGTGTGTGGTTGTGTGTGTATGTAAGTGATTCAGGTCTAGCAATACAGTGCCTTACAAAAGTATTCAGACCCCTTGACTTTCTCTACATAATTTATATGTATATATCTTTTTATCAATCTACACAAACCCATAAAAACAAAGCAAAAACAAGTTTTAAGAAATATATGCCAATTAATTTCAAATGAAAAAAATGGAAATATCTAATGCACAGTATTTAGACTTTTTATTCATTACTTTGTAGATATAAGTGTTTGGCAGCAATAATAGCTTTGAGTTTTAAGTTTGCCCTCTACCAGCTTTGCACACGTGGATTTGGGGAGTTTGCCCCATACTTCCTTGCGGAGCCTATCAAGCTCTGTCAGATTTGATGGGGAGCATCAACGAACTGCGATCTTCAGATCTCGCCAGAGATGTTCGATCGGGTGAAAGTTCAGGTTTTGGCTGGGCCCCTCAAGAACATTCACAGACTTGTCCCAAAGCCACTCCAGCGATGTTTTGAATGTGCCCTTCAGGTCGTTGTCATGCTGACATTTGAATCTTTGCACCAGTCTGAGGTCCTGTGCACTCTGGATCAGGTTTTCTTCAAGGACCTCTGTGTGTTTTCCTTTGTTCATCCTTACCTCAGTTGTAACCAGTCTCCCAGTCCCTAAATCCCCTGAAAAGCATCCCCATAGCATGATGCTCCTACAACCATGCTTTGTCGTAGAGATTTTATTTGTCAGGAGATGAGTGGTGCCATATTTTTGAATGCGTAACTATTGGCATTTTCTAATTGTTTGATTTTGGTCTCATCAGACCAGATCTGAGAATCTTCTTCCGAATGCTCTCAGATTGCCTCAGGTGACATGTCAAAGGCCTTTTATTCGGGAGTGGCTTCCATCTAGCCACTTTAAAATAAAGGCCTATTTGATGGGTTGCTGCAGAGAGGATTGTCCTTCTGGCAGGTTCTCCCACAACTGCAGAGAAATTCTGAAACTTTGTTAAAGTGGCCATTGGGTTCTTGGTCACCTACCTGACTGAGGTATTTCTTGTCCAGTTACTTTGTTTGGCCAAACAGCCAGCTCTGAGAAGAGTGTTGGTGGTTCCAAACCTCTAGCACCTCCAAGGATAGAACCCACTTTTCTCCTGGGAACTTTAGCAATTTCTTTACCTTCCCCAGACGTATGCCTAAACACAGTTCTACCTCAGAGGTTGACAGAGAGTTCCTTGGACTTTCTGGGATGTTTTTTTCTCTGAAATGCACGGTGATGTGTGTTGGACAGTATACAGACAGGACTCCAACAAAGTTCTAGTGACATCTAAAGGATGATCAAAGGACCAGATGCATCTGATCTTAATTTTGTGGTTTCATGGCAAAGGATCTGAATACTTTTGAACTTGTTTCTAAAACTTGTTTTTGCATTGTCATTATGGGTAATTGTGTGTGCATTGATGGCATAAAATGTAATCCATTATATATTAACTCTATAACACTACATAATGTGGAGAAAGTGAAGAGTTCTAAATACTTTCCAATGGCACAGTATGTGTGGGGCCCAGAAGAACCAGCTACTTTCAAAATCCACACAGACAGTTGTAGTTCTGCCGTTAAGTGTCTCAACGATATGACCTTGAGTGTGCAGGTCTTCTTTTTTGTCCATGTTGTCAGGCAATTCTTTTTTCTTCCTTGACGTGATAAATCATTAGCAATATTAGGAAGACATTTACTTTGTTGTATGTAATGTATGACATTTATACACTAGCTCGATGTAGTAGCCATTAAACCAATACAACAACACGTACTGTTCAAAGGATGTCGCATAAAGCGCACGCGCAGTGTGGTCCTGACGTTGCGCGCACGCTCAGTAGAGCCCATCGGCCATTCATTATAAAGGCACGAGTAGCGCTGTCTCTTTCCACCTTCAGCCATTTTGACAATGTTAGGAGCTGTTGGACGCTGCTGCACCGGTGCTCTCCAGGCACTCAAGCCTGGGGTCCAACCACTGAAGGCCCTCGTTGGATCTCCGTCAGTGCTTGGACGTAAGTCTTGCACGCTATTTTAGTTTCGCAGAGGTAATAAATGGGGCAAACACTGTAAGCACTTAGGAACCCGGTATTAGGCTAACTGCTAGTTACCCTTAGCCTGAAACAACACGCTTGCTTCCTTCATCGTAGCAGGCCTCACCTTTTTTAATGTGTAACTTCGTTCTTTGATTTAAAAGTGAACGTTAATTATGTGTTGTGCATTGCATTTAAGTTTTATGTTGATATGTGACCCAAGTACATGTAGCTGCGTGACATGATTTTTGCGCAAATCAAAATGACCTTTGCATGTCTTGACAGTTTTGGTGTCTAGCGCTAGGAAGCTAATACTAGCAAATTATGGTCGTTAGCTAGCGGGTTAACTTGGCGTTGAATTGCTAGTTGGTTAGCTGTTCAAGTAACTTAAAGGTGAGTTCCTGGAGACATGCATGTTTTGATCCATCTATCTCGTCAGTTACCGAGCACTGAATTTAATTTTAAAATCTAGCTAAGCTTAGCCTTGAAGGCTAACTGTCACCTTTGGCTTGACATTTTCCTCCGGCATTTGAAGGGGAATCGTTCTCCTTTCAATTCAGTAATTGTATTACTTGTACCTGAATAACTACTTTGTATACACAAACTTGACATTCAACTTGTTTCACGGTGCTTGCGCACAAGTATGTCGTTTGCTACATAAATGTCTGCATTTTTAAGCTAGCACTATAACGATGTTTAACAGACACGCCTGTAATTGATTGTTCATTCACAACAAGGTCATAGTTTTGGTCATTAGCTACTAACAGTAACGGGTTTCATTTACAGGGAGAGATTACTCTGCTCCAGCTGCCGCCGCCGCGTTCGCCCATGGCAGAATCGTAGCGGTCATTGGTGCCGTCGTCGACGTCCAGTTCGATGAGGGCCTCCCACCTATCCTCAATGCCCTGGAAGTCGCAGGACGCGAGTCCAGACTTGTCCTGGAGGTCGCGCAGCATCTGGGTAAATAAATTGCCAATAGTTTGAAGAGGCATTTCACCAACGTTGCATAATCTATAACAATTTTCATTTTAGTGTTGACTATAATTCCAGCCCAGTAAATAAAGTTCTCTACCTTCAGGTGAGAATACTGTGCGTACCATTGCCATGGACGGTACAGAGGGACTTGTACGTGGGCAGAGAGTTGTGGACACCGGCGATCCCATCAGAATCCCAGTGGGCCCAGAGACCCTGGGTAGAATCATGAATGTCATTGGAGAGCCTATTGATGAGAGGGGACCCATCTCCACTAAGCAGTAAGCACTTTCAGCCAATTCATAACGCATAGGAAGTTGTGATCGCAAGTTCTAGTTCTTTTAAACAAATTTGCAATGCAATGTCAGTGATAAGCAGGTGGCTTGCTTGCAACGAGTGAAATTGTTGGCTCTGATCTATGGCTGGGTTGTGTGGTTTCCCAGGACTTCGCCCATCCACGCTGAGGCGCCAGAGTTCACAGACATGAGTGTGGAGCAGGAGATCTTGGTTACTGGCATCAAGGTGGTAGATCTGCTGGCTCCCTACGCCAAGGGAGGCAAAATCGGTACGCGGGGGTGACGTTTACCATCTTCCGCAATTGATTAGCTGGTTCCCTCATCCACTGAAGACCGGTGACTTGACGTCTTTGTGCTCACAGGTCTGTTTGGCGGTGCCGGTGTGGGCAAGACCGTGTTGATCATGGAGTTGATTAACAACGTGGCCAAGGCCCACGGTGGTTACTCGGTGTTCGCCGGGGTGGGAGAGCGTACCCGCGAGGGAAATGACTTGTACCACGAGATGATTGAGTCTGGTGTCATCAACCTGAAAGACACCACCTCAAAGGTGAACGCCTGTCTGTTTTTGTTCACTGGCGCTGCAGTTGTGGGGGCTTATATGGGTCGCGTTCATTGTTTTCAATGTTGTAGAAGTGAGGAAAAACATGCAACAGTTAACTTGCTGTTCACTGAACCTTGTTCTATTTCACCCTTTTGTTGCCTTGTCTCGGGTGTTGTCTAATGTCTCCGATGACCCCCAGGTGGCTCTGGTGTACGGACAGATGAACGAGCCCCCTGGCGCCCGTGCCCGCGTGGCCCTCACCGGCTTGACCGTGGCCGAGTACTTCCGTGACCAGGAGGGCCAGGATGTGCTGCTCTTCATCGACAACATCTTCCGCTTCACCCAGGCCGGCTCGGAGGTGTCCGCCCTGCTGGGCCGCATCCCTTCGGCCGTGGGCTACCAGCCCACCCTGGCTACCGACATGGGCACCATGCAGGAGCGGATCACCACCACCAAGAAGGGCTCCATCACCTCCGTGCAGGTAAAACCAAGCTCAAAGGAGACCTCTGAGGGCTGTGTGAACATTGCCCCCCACGGGGATGGCTGCCTGTGAGTGACTGACTGACCGTCCTGTCTTTCCAAGGCCATCTACGTGCCCGCTGATGATCTGACTGACCCCGCTCCTGCCACCACCTTCGCTCACTTGGACGCCACCACCGTGCTGTCCCGTGCCATCGCTGAGCTGGGCATCTACCCCGCTGTGGATCCATTGGATTCCACCTCTCGTATCATGGACCCCAACATCGTCGGCGCTGAGCACTACGATGTCGCCCGTGGCGTGCAGAAGATCCTCCAGGTCAGTGCCTGGGCCCCCCCCCCTTGTTTCAGTCACTCCCAACCTAATTTAAAAGCTGTCTGTTAATCCCATCCACCCCCCCACCCCCCCCCAGGACTACAAATCCCTGCAGGACATCATTGCCATCCTGGGTATGGATGAGTTGTCTGAGGAGGACAAGCTGATCGTGTCTCGTGCCCGTAAGATCCAGCGTTTCCTGTCCCAGCCCTTCCAGGTGGCTGAGGTTTTCACTGGTCATGCCGGCAAGCTGGTGCCCCTCAAGGAGACCATCAAAGGCTTCCAGAGCATTCTCAACGGTATGTCGCCTGTTGTGTTTCAAATTAATCACATCTGTCATTCTGAATGTCTAACTGTTATTCTTTCCCTTCAGGTGAGTATGATAACCTACCAGAACAGGCCTTCTACATGGTCGGACCTATTGAGGAGGTGGTCGAGAAAGCTGCCAAAATGGCAGAGGAGCTCGCATAAATTGCTCAAATTTTGGGGAAGGAGGATTCTGTCTAGGAGCACTTGGTTTGTAATAAAATGTCACCTGCAACAATTGTACCATTATCCTGAAAGTTATTTAAAGTTTCCGATGGAAGGATGGAATAAAGATCTGTCTTGACAATTAGTTTTCAGTTTGCTGTATATTTTGTTGCATTTTTCAATGTATTGTAACATTGCAATGCTTTTCCTCTCTCACTGTCATGTGTGATGTAAAATGTCGTCCTCCAGTAATCATCCACTAGATGGGGTTCATAGGCTTTGTACAATGTTGCTTCTTGGACAGTGATGCAATAAATAGCTGTTCAAGTTGAGGACAGTGTCTTTCCTTAATGTGCTGTAGATCTTCAAGATGCGTTTTGGGTCAGTGAATATCTTAATACCAAAGACTATGCATGGAAATGTAGTTGGAATTTCTGCAGACAGTTCTATTATAAGCCACATTTTGCTGCTAATTTTAGGAAATATGAACTTCTCACTGAATTACCCCACCAAACAATAAGAAGTGGACTAAGGATGTTAGGGAATTAAGAAGCTTCAATGCACAAAGGACAGATCACCTTGGGCTGTTGACCTTGTTTATTCATTGGCCTTGACTGTTCAGCTTTCCTGTCTACATTTAATAGACAGTGCTTGAAATGAAGCCAAAAAATGACCCAACAGTGCTCATCAGAGGCAGGAATAAAAAAAAAAAAACGGGTGCATTTATCTGGTTAAAAATGACATGGATAAGGACATCTGCAGCAAAAAGTGCAGGACATCCAGAGTAGTAGAGAATGCCATCTCAAATGTTTTGGTCCACGTCATGCTATAGCAAATCCAAGCACAAGACATGCAGATCCTAGATGTAGATAATCAATATAATTTTAACTGGGTGCAGTACAGCTCAAATGTTTCGTACTGACTGAATAATGGTTGTTCCAGTGGAGTACCACTGACAGCATTGACTGCATATCAGCTTTGCCATCAGGTGCTGGGTTTCTATAACAGGACTTGGCCAAAATGGAAAATACCTCTTCATGCATTGTAAGAACTGCCATAATTCAGCAATGTCTAAACACGTGAACACAACCAAGATGTCTGCCTCAGTTGATGGCCTTGGCTGGTGAGATGGCCTCTTTGAGCAGTATCCAGTCGGCGACCATGGTCGGCATGTAGGACAGGGGCAGCCAGAAGAACTTGGCGTCCCACCCAGGGGAGTAGCGGGTTCGGGGACGGACGGCAGCCACCGCGTGCTCCATGCAGTTCACCACCTTCATCAGGTCGGGGTCGGACATCTTGACAAGCTTCTCCTTCATCATCTTGTCCACTGAAAGAGACAAGGCGGACAGGAACCATGTTACCACACGTTACTGCTGCTTTGTTTCTTTGGTAATTCAAGAGTAGGTGGAGCTTTCTGAAAGGTCATGTCCTTTGAAAGACTGGATGTAAAAAAATTTTTTTTTAAAAGTTTGCCTTCTTGACAAAAAAATCTTCAGAAATTTGAAGCAACTATTTTGTCTTGAAGTTTGTACCAAATGCATTCAACATTGTAGGTAAATATAAATATATACCCTAACCCTTATCTAAATAATCGGGTCCATATTCATCCCGGACTTCCTGTGGCAGCTTCTCCCAGAGACGCCTGACGCTGTTCCCCAGCACAACTGTGTCGGTCACAGTGGTTTTGAAGAAACCTGGCTCGATGCAGAGGACTTTGACTCCAAAAGGCACCATATTTCTCCTGAAAAACAATTTAAAACAAAAAACCTATGTGACACCTGGCTCTCGTGTGTTCACCCCACATTGATTCTTGGTGTTACAACATGAAATTCAAATGTCTATCTCAGCGATAGATCCCAGATTATTATTACAGATGATATTGAATCATGATATCGAATTATGTTATATGTTGCTGTTCACAAAGGAGTTCTACAAGGTTTTTTGCTATTCCACAAGTTTTCGTTTTACTATTCACTCAGTACTTAATTACATCTGTGACTCAGTGAAAAACCTGAATTTTTATGTTGATGACATTTTTTTTTGGTCTCATCTGACCAGAACACTTTCACCCAGTTCTCCTCTGAATCATTCAGATGTTCAATGGCAAACTTCAGACGGGACTGTACATGTGCTTTCTTGAGCAGAGGGACCTTGCCGGCGCTGCAGGATTTCAGTTCTTCACAGCGTAGTATTTTATCAATTGTTTTCTTGGTGACTATGGTCCCAGCTGCCTTGAGATCATTGACAAGATCCTCCCGTGTAGTTCTGGGCTGATTCCTCACCGTTCTCATGATCATTGCAACTCCACGAGGTGAGATCTTGCATGAAGCCCCAGACCGAGGGAGATTGACAGTTCTTTTGTGTTTCTTCCATATGCGAATAATCGCACCAACTGTTGTCACCTTCTCACCAAGCTGCTTGGCGATGGTCTTGTAGCCCATTTCAGCCTTGTGTAGGTCTACAATCTTGTCCCTGACATCCTTGGACAGCTCTTTGGTGTTGGCCATGGTGGAGAGTTTGGAATCTGATTGATTGATTGCTTCTGTGGACAGGTGTCTTTTATACAGCTAACAAGCTGAGATTAGGAGCACTCCCTTTAAGAGTGTGCTCCTAATCTCAGCTCGTTACCTGTATTAAAGAAACCTGGGAGCCAGAAATCTTTCTGATTGAGAGGGGATCAAATACTTATTTCACTCATTAAAATGCAAATCATTTTATAACATTTTTGACATGCGTTTTTCTGGATTTTTTGTTGTTATTCTGTCTCACTGTTCAAATAAACATACCATTAAAATTATAGACTGATCATTTCTTTGTCAGTGGGCAAATGTACAAAATCAGCAGGGGATCAAATAATTTTTTACCTCACTATGCATGTATCAGCATCTGTATTTAAAGTTATCTTAAGCTTGAGTTTCTAATGCCCATAAGGACATGAAATTGTTTGATAAATGACCTTTTTTATTTGTCATTGTGAATGCTTTTCGTAATGTATCAGTACTTCACATTTCATTAGGCACTGGATTTTTGTATTTTCTAGTTTTTTATTACTGCAACTACAAGAGACCCTGGTCTCAGCTTGATTTTATCGGTTTATGTCAAGCAAATTAAACTAGCAAAATCTGTAACGTAAACAGAAGGAAAATTAAACTGTTATAAAAGCTGCATAAAAACAAACATTTTTTGTGGATAAAATACAACCCCCCCTGCTTTACCTGAGACTGTCATTGAAGGCCTCAACTCCATACTTGGAAATGGTGTACGGCCCCCCCACTGGACTGATCCTGCCGAACACACTGGCCACATTGACCACTCGACCCCTGGCCTTCTTGATGAGGGGCAGCACACTCAGGGTGACCGCGATGACCCCGATAAGGTTCACATCCAGCATGGACTTGTAGTCTTCGATGGTCAGCCAGTCACAGTTGGCCGAGGGCGTGGCCACACCTGCGTTGTTCACCACAGCCCAAAGGCCTAGGTGACAGGGCGGAGCACAGGAGTAGATGAGATAATAAGATAATTTGACCGGCATAGTTATCTAGGATACGACCTTGCCCTGACCTTTAGCCCCGACTCTGTCTTTAATCAAAGCGGCTGCTTTGTCGATGCTCTCATTGTTCCTGACATCCAGGTGGAGGGTGGTGAGTCTGTCTGAACAGGCCTTCCTCAGATCCTCCTCACCCTTCTCCGTGAAGCAGGAAGCGATCACGGAGAAACCCCGCTGGTCCAGATGTCTGGCTAGCAGGCTGCCAAAACCGGAGTCACAGCCTGTGATGTAAACATATTTGTTGCCTCTATCCGGGACCCTGGGAATCTCTCGGAACCAACGGTACAGATAGTAGAAAATCCCCAGTCCAAGGAGGTACAGGAACATGACTGGGAGAGAAAGTGACAGGACAACCCCTTAAGTCTCAAGTTTCATCTGTGACTGTGTTGATACAGAGGTTCTGGCAATGACTAACTGTAGTTTCATCACCACCATGTCGTGTCATTAAGTTCCTAAACCAGCAGACTGTGCATTTACTCAATAGTTTGCACATTCCTTGCATAATGGTTCAATGGAACCAACCAAAATCACACAACAAATCATAAAGTAACTTCACTTAAATGTACTTTCAAAATGTCAACCATTCTGATGTATTCTCCAATCTTACAAAGGACATCAAAACTTGGAAGACAACAATGACCCCTAACAAGGCACTGACCCAAAACATGCATCAAAATCAACGTAGAAAATGTTGTGGGACCACAAAATCAATGTTTTACAATGGTACACTTGAACCCAACTGAAAACCTGTGGTCTGAATTGAAGAGGCCAGTCTGCAAACGCAAACATAAGAATATAAAGGACCATGAAATGTGTTGCACGGAGGAGTGGTCCAAAATCCTTCCAGAAGTATGTGCCTATCTAGTCAGACTTTACAGGAAGAAGCTCAGTGCTGTTATCCACTACAGGGGAAGTTTCACAAAATACTAATTGTAGGGTGCCAATAATTGTGAAACCTGTTTTTCAAAAAATGTCATACTACTCAATGAAATGTTTTGTGTTTCAGAAAACGATTGTGTTGAAAGAAAGGTATACAGTTCCCCTTTATCTTTGATCCCATAATATGAGTAATGGTTTATTTTAAGTAATGGTTTATTTTAGCTCAATACCTGTGTGGAATATTTTACACTGCTTTTTTATTAATCTTCATCAAGAGTGCCAATAATTTGAAGTGACTGTACATATGCACATTGCATAAATATAGTAGACAAGTGGGAAGACATTTTTACACTGAATTTATGTCTGTTTTATTGCAGTGGAGTATTACAATTATCGTAGGCTATTTGGGACTCGGCATACACATGCGCTACATTCATTGAGTATTCATAACTGAGGACTGGACAGCGTTTGGATCCAGTTATCAGTGGTAATTTCAAAGTACGAACATTTCAATCTTGCGTAACTGCTTTTTGTAAATGATCAACGGCAAAAAGAATAAAATGTATACCAAAGCAAAGGTCATATAAAATGTAGAAGCCCACAATACAGCAAGATTTTGACTAATAACAAACTGGTCTTTTGATTATAGCGTACTATAAAATCACGTTTTAATTTGAGCTAGCACTATCGGTTTTGCGTATGAACGACCATTACCATCTTAAAATTGTTTTACTATTGAAGGGGGGAAGACATTGCAATGAGTTTAAATTGACAAGTTGACTGAAGGGAGCACTAATGTCCAACACGCTATTGTAATTATTTATTCTTAAACCTATGAATGTGAAAGCTACCAAAATAAAAGCTATAAATATCCCAATTGCAATAAAAGGAAGTATTTCTAAACAGTAGAATCAACCTCATCCCCTACGTTTACATACATTCAAGAAGTCTTACCTGTTGGATACGTGTCCTTTCAAGTGCAGCAAACTAAACACTTCCACCACCTACGGAAATACTGCACAAACTCTGTCGCCGAAGGACACAGTGAAGTAAAGTTAGTTTTGTAATGGACATCAAGTTCAAAGTTTATTTTTCAAATGCACCGAATAACACAGCGTCATCCCGCGCAATGAAATTATGTGGATATTCGTTTTCTCTTGTCAATAGCTATGAAGTCAAGCATTCTATGACTATGAAAATGATAGATTTTGTATAGGGAAAGGATGGACTACAATCCACACCTTTTATTTTTTCAAAGTTATGTTTTTGGGCGAATTTCTGACTTCATTTGCAAACAGCTCCTACAAAAAGTGTTGCACATACTCTACATATTCTGAATCGGGGAAGGATAGACTACAATCCACGGCTTTTTTTTTTTATTCGAAAATTTGATTAAAAAAATTGAAATAAAGTATAAAAATAGAAAATTCAATAGCTCCTACAAAACAGGTTCCATGACTATGAAAACGTCATATTCTGAATCGGGGGAGGGTGTACTACAATCCACAGCGTTTTAGTATTTCAACATCTTTCATTTCAAAATTTGCTAAAACTTTGAAAATTCAATAGCTCCTACAAAAGGTGTGTCATGACTATGAAACATTCACATTCTGAATTGGGGAGGGATGGACTACAATCCATGGCCTTTGGTTTTTTATAATTCGTCATTTCAAAATTTTATAAAAAAATAGAAAATTCAATAGCTCCTGCAAAACAGGCGCCAGTTTGCATCGTCTTAAAGCAAGTCATCAAATACCAAAAAGTAAGTAAGAATTCCATCAGAATCCCAGTGGGCTCTGAGACCCTGGGTAGAATCATGAATGTCATTGGAGAGCCTATTGATGAGAGGGGACCCATCTCCACTAAGCAGTAAGCACTTTCAGCCAATTCATAACGCATAGGAAGTTGTGATTGCAAGTTCTAGTTCTTTTAAACAAATTTGCAATGCAATGTCAGTGATAAGCAGGTGGCTTGCTTGCAACGAGTGAAATTGTTGGCTCTGATCTATGGCTGGGTTGTGTGGTTTCCCAGGACTTCGCCCATCCACGCTGAGGCGCCAGAGTTCACAGACATGAGTGTGGAGCAGGAGATCTTGGTTACTGGCATCAAGGTGGTAGATCTGCTGGCTCCCTACGCCAAGGGAGGCAAAATCGGTACGCGGGGGTGACGTTTACCATCTTCCGCAATTGGTTAGCTGGTTCCCTCATCCACTGAAGACCGGTGACTTGACATCTTTGTGCTCACAGGTCTGTTTGGCGGTGCCGGTGTTTGCAAGACCGTGTAGATCATGGAGTTGATTAACAACGTGGCCAAGGCCCACGGTGGTTACTCGGTGTTCGCCGGGGTGGGAGAGCGTACCCGCGAGGGAAACGAATTGTACCACGAGATGATTGAGTCTGGTGTCATCAACCTGAAAGACACCACCTCAAAGGTGAACGCCTGTCTGTTTTTGTTCACTGGCGCTGCTGTTCCCGGAGGGCTTATATGGGTCGCGTTCATTGTTTTCAGTGTTGTAGAAGTGAGAAAAAACATGTTGCCCCCCCTTTAGTGTTTCAGTCTCTCCCCCAACCTGATTAAAGGCTGGCTGTTAATCCCATTTTTCGCCCCCCCCAGGACTACAAATCCCTGCAGGACATCATTGCCATCCTGGGTATGGATGAGTTGTCTGAGGAGGACAAGCTGATCGTGTCTCGCGCCCGTAAGATCCAGCGTTTCCTGTCCCAGCCCTTCCTGGTGGCTGAGGTTTTCACTGGTCATGCTGGCAAACTGGTGCTCCTCAAGGAGACCATCAGCGGCTTCCAGAGCATTCTCAACGGTATGTCGCCTGTTGTGTTTCAAACTAATCACGTCATCTGTCATTCTGAATGTCTAACTGTTATTCTTTCCCTTCAGGTGAGTATGATAACCTACCAGAACAGGCCTTCTACATGGTTGGACCTATTGAGGAGGTGGTCGAGAAAGCTGCCAAAATGGCGGAGGAGCTCGCATAAATTGCTCAAATTTTGGGGAAGGAGGATTCTGTCTAGGAGCACTTGGTTTGTAATAAAATGTCACCTGCAACAATTGTACCATTATCCTGAAAGTTATTTAAAGTTTCTGATGGAAGGATGGAATAAAGATCTGTCTTGACAATTAGTTTTCAGTTTGCTGTATATTTTGTTGCATTTTTCAATGTATTGTAACATTGCAATGCTTTTCCTCTCTCACTGTCATGTGTGATGTAAAATGTCGTCCTCCAGTAATCATCCACTAGATGGGGTTCATAGGCTTTGTATAATGTTGCTTCTTGGACAGTGATGCAATAAATAGCTGTTCAAGTTGAGGGCAGTGTCTTTCCTTAATGTGCCGTAGATCTTCAAGATGCGTTTTTTCGGTCAGTGAATATCTTAATACCAAAGACTATGCATGGAAATGTAGTTGGAATTTCTGCAGACAGTTCTATTATAAGCCACATTTTGCTGCTAATTTTAGGAAATATGAACTTCTCACTGAATTACCCCACCAAGCAATAAGAAGTGGACTAAGGATGTTAGGGAATTAAGAAGCTTCAGTGCACAAAGGACAGATCACCTTGGGTTGTTGACCTTGTTTATTCATTGGCCTTGACTGTTCAGCTTTCCTGTCTACATTTAATAGACAGTGCTTGAAATGAAGCCAAAAAATGACCCAACAGTGCTCATCAGAGGCAGGAATAAAAACAAACGGGTGCATTTATCTGGTTAAAAAAGACATGGATAAGGACATCTGCAGGACTTGGCCAAAATGGAAAATACCTCTTCATGCATTGTAAGAACTGCCATAATTCAGCAATGTCTAAACACATGAACACAACCAAGATGTCTGCCTCAGTTGATGGCCTTGGCTGGTGAGATGGCCTCTTTGAGCAGTATCCAGTCGGCGACCATGGTCGGCATGTAGGACAGGGGCAGCCAGAAGAACTTGGCGTCCCACCCAGGGGAGTAGCGGGTTCGGGGACGGACGGCAGCCACCGCGTGCTCCATGCAGCTCACCACCTTCATCAGGTCGGGGTCGGACATCTTGACAAGCTTCTCCTTCATCATCTTGTCCACTGAAAGAGACAAGGCGGATAGGAACCATGTTACCACACGTTACTGCTGCTTTGTTTCTTTGGTAATTCAAGAGTAGGTGGAGCTTTCTGAAAGGTCATGTCCTTTGAAAGACTGGATGTAAAAATAAAAATTTAAAAAAGTTTGCCTTCTTGACAAAAAAATCTTCAGAAATTTGAAGCAACTATTTTGTCTTGAAGTTTGTACCAAATGCATTCAACATTGTAGGTAAATATAAATATATACCCTAACCCTTATGTAAATAATCGGGTCCATATTCATCCCGGACTTCCTGTGGCAGCTTCTCCCAGAGACGCCTGACGCTGTTCCCCAGCACAACTGTGTCGGTCACAGTGGTTTTGAAGAAACCTGGCTCGATGCAGAGGACTTTGACTCCAAAAGGCGCCATATATTCTCCTGAAAAACAATTTAAAACAAAAAATCTATGTGACACCTGGCTCTCATGTGTGTTCACCCCACATCGATTCTTGGTGTTACAACATGAAATCCAAATGTCTATCTCAGCGATAGATCCCAGGTTATTATTACAGATGATATTGAGTCATGATATCGAATTAAATATGTTGCTGTTCACAAAGGAGTTCTACAAGGTTTTTTGCTATTCCACAAGTTTTCGTTTTACTATTCACTCAGTATTTAATTACATCTGTGACTCAGTGAAAAACCTGAATTTTTATGTTGATGAATTTTAGCTTTTTTTTTTCCTGTCGTCTCTGCACAGAAAGTCAGTTGTACTGGTCACTCTTATTTCAGCACTTGACTTTGGTGATATATGCTATGAGCTATATACAGTGCCTTGCGAAAGTATTCGGCCCCCTTGAACTTTTCGACCTTTTGCCACATTTCAGGCTTCAAACATAAAGATATAAAACTGTAATTTTTTGTGAAGAATCAACAACAAGTGGTACACAATCACGAAGTGGAACAAAATTTATTGGATATTTCAAACTTTTTTAACAAATAAAAAACTGAAAAATTGGGCGTGCAAAATTATTCAGCCCCCTTAAGTTAATACTTTGTAGCGCCACCTTTTGCTGCGATTACAGCTGTAAGTCGCTTGGGGTATGTCTCTATCAGTTTTGCACATCGAGAGACTGAAATTTTTGCCCATTCCT
>JACXGI010016079.1:0-16452 GCA_016801175.1 Esox masquinongy | reverse complement strand
GCATCTATCATGGTCTCATCCTGAGTCATCTCTCCCGGCATGGCTTTCTTCTTCTTTTTCTTCTCTGTGGCAGTGCAGCCTCCACTTCCAAGTCTGTCTCCTCATCCTGCTCCTCGATTTTTTCATTTGCCCATTTCACAAAGTCATCAGCAGCATACTTGACAGCCTGGAAATCTCTCGCTATCTGTTTGAGGGCATCTTTTGTTGACATGACCATCCTATTGGCAGAGATGATGTCCATCCCCTCTGTCTGCAGGTACTTTGACAGTGGCGATGTACGCTCAATTAGCCTGAGGAATAATTGAGCTGTCAGTATTGTCTCATACCTAAGTAGGCCCTTGTTGTTTCCTCTGGCTTTGGTGCGTACATTTCCCTCACTATCATCTGCTCCTCTATGGCTGTGAGCGTGGACAGCACATCAATGTACAGACCATCTTGAGGCTTTCCAAATGATCCAAATACTTTGTTCAGGGCTTAATGCTTGGCCCACCAACGTGTCTTTCAAATTGGAGCGATGCGCCTGTGCCACTTGTTTTGGATCACCTTTTCCCAAAGGTTTACTCTCTGATATGTACACCCTGATGAACACTGCTGTGCCACTGAGGAGATCAAACAGCGATCCACAATCAGTCACTTTTTGAGTGGTATCAGACAGCATGAGATTGAGGACTGCAATGCCAGCAGTGCAGAGAAGCCTCTGTACTGCCCCTGAATGTTTGAAGCACCATCTGTGGCATTACTTATGCACAGGCTTGCGTCCAATTTCAAATGCTCAAGGACCTCTATTAGCAACTTGACAAAGGACCGTCCAGTAGACATGCTTCACCGGACCACTGCGACAAGCCTCGCATTGACAACGTCAGTCACATACCTCAAAATGACTGAGCATTGGTCTTGCGCTGTCATGTCCTGCGTTGTATCCTGCTGGACAGAAAACATTCCAGCTTTCTCGATGTTGGTAGAGATGTTTTCCTGAATTAAGTTCCGGAGAGTATCTATCACAGAGTTTACAGTTGTTTTAGACAGTAGAGTGATGAGGGAACATCTGCCTCTTGATCCTGTTGTGACCCATGCAATTTTTTGCTCTTCTCAATCACAGTACTGGGATGCTCTTTCAAACATACAACATACTTTCCCAATAAAATGATCAGCTCCACAAAATGTCCATGGTCGATGCTGTCGTCGTCCAGAGTATATGCAGCCTGATTCTCCACGTGTCTGTAGCTTCGGCCCCTCTTCCCTAAAACTCTTATGACCTCAACTACCTGTTCCAAAATCTGACTCCTCTTCTTGACCAGATTTACTTGTGCCGTCAGCTGTCTGCCCCCAAGCAGGTTAATGATGTCAGCTTTTGAGCAGTTTAAAACATATGGTTCCACACAATTTCTGTGTGCAATGCTTTTTTCATGCTCTGTTCTCTGGTGCACGTCTCCAGTCCGACATTCCAGTCACAAAAATGCTGCAGTCAATTGCCTTGCTGAAGGCCAGACATACAAAACAAAACAAAGAGTGACGTTCTTTCGAATAAGTCAGCCACTTCCTGCTTTTGCCATCTTTATTAGTGAACACCTTAATCACAGGGTTTTTAGCATCTTGGTATGGGTGATGACTTAAAAAGACCTGCAGCAGACCAGGCTCAAGACGGGCAAAGTAGTCTACAACATGTTCTTTGCATTCTCTCTCCTCCACTGACAGGCTTGACTAGATCTAAGAAAAGAGTATATTAATTACCCCACAGCACAAACACACTCACAACCCAACTCTACTAATATAAAATGCATAAACTATCCCATTATAACAACCCAACAATCACTATTTAACATGAGCAAATATTAACATTTCTTATGTTAGATTAATAGCTAAGCACAAACATTGTGCAAGTTGCTAGCTAAATAAAATAGTTAGCTTACCTAGCTAACGTTTTGCTATCAACTATACACAAAGCTGGCAATGTATATCTTTAACATTACATTAAAGCCAGCAAATTATTAACTGTTAAATAACTTTCGTATTAAATTGTAGATAGTTGAGTATGTAGCTGGTTAGCTTGCTAGTGTTAATGTTAGAACAAAAGTGATAATTATCAACTCCACATTTGCCTTTGTCACTCCCTGTCACTATCTGGATTCAGTATTAACGATTGCGATGTCTAATTTGGTTATTTGCTTAACTAGATTCATGAAATGAGTTTGCCTGCTAGCCAACAAACTAACGTAAGCTAGCTGGCTAACTAAGTAATGCTAACTGTCTTGCAGTTGTTACCGAATTAACTAATGTTAGCTTTTGTATGTACGCTAGCTAACGTCAGCCTGACAAAGCTTAGCCGTTACCTAACTTCGACAAAAACCTTAGCTAGCTGGCTAGTTAATCAATGCTAAATGTTTTGCAGTTGTTACCGAATTACAGTAATAGCTAAATAACGCTTAAATACATTATGCTTGCTGAATTAATAAATATCATTGCCTTACCTTAGGCTTAACAGTTTGATGAAGATGGGACGAGAGAGCTACTTATAAAAAAGTGCATATTTATATGTTAAAATTCGAATGGCTGCTCCTGTGAAAAATCGCGGGTCCCACGCAAAACCGAGTGTCAAGGGTTGAGTTCGGGTTGAGTCCGAAAATGCCCTTGTCATGTTTACCCTGGGTTATAATAGTCATTTTAAGTTGACTACATAAGGGACCAATGCTAGTCACTAAAATAATGCTTATGCTTCACTATTTGACATTGACTATTGACATTGTTCACCAGCAGCAGTAGGTGATAGCAATGATGATGACGATTACGTTATCATCTACATTCATTTATTTAATCCTCATCGTCATCATGGCAGTACCTCCTACTGCTACATGCTTACCACTTCAACTACACTCTCCGGCTATATATCGGCCTTGTCTTTCTTAGACTCTCCAAGTCCCTCCTTGGCTTCCCTGTCACTGGCCTGCTCCTCTTCCTAACAGTGGCCAGCCACCTCTCCGGCTTCCACCGGCACCTGTTGTTGCTGCACAATGTGGGCGACCGTTGATACAGGCGGACGTACTACCGCAAACGTCTGTTATTTTAGAACATGTGGCAGCATCAAGATTAGTGATTTTTTTGGCAACTGTTCTGCACCACCCTTGCTCTTCCGCTTTTTTCTCTCCATTTTCTACATTTCCACAGATTCTTTGCTCTAAAACGAGGCACCTGATGACAAGAGAAAGACGACTCAGGGGAGGGGCGTGTAAGAGAGAGATGTGATTGGGCCAGCCCAGTGACAGTACAAAACATGAATTAGCCCATGGGCTGGTTTATGGGCCGTTCTTTGGCCCCATTAAATGTATAGTTTTTTTAATTATTATTATTATTTTTAAAATTATACCAGCCCCAAAAGTGCCTCGGCCCACAGGGCATTTACCCGGTATGCCAGATTACCAGATAGAGAAAAAGAAGGTGCATGTTTTATTATGGTTCAACACGATCATTACCTGTAAGATGTTATTTTTAAGGTGTTAACCTCAATAGGCATCTCTGTATCTTCCCACTCTGTGTTTATTTTAAATTGTTTTTACAACAGTGTGAAGGCCACATCACCATTTTTCAAATGTATAACTCTGAGTCCCCTTAAAATAGATTATGAAGTCTGAAGGTCCAGCCACCGTTCGCATCCCATTCATGGACAATCTCTCCATCCAGCAGCTTGCACACGTTCCCTCAGCTCTGCGCAACATTTACACACACTCGCCCAACCAGCCTCTCCTGAACATCACTCTACCTCTAGATCCCAATCACCTGAATTCTGATCACCTTTTTCCTATCTTACTATCCCCAGTCCCTATATAGCTCTCCCCAGCCAGTCATTCTTTGTGAGGTACTATATTGTGTGTGTACTTACCAAGCCCAGGTTCTCAGTTTACGCTGTGTATTGAGTCTCTCTCTGTCACTCTGTCTCTCTGTCTGCTTGTTTTGGTTCTCCTGTCCCTGTCTAATCATTGCCTATATTTTTGCCCTGTTAGCCGTTCTGACCCCCCTGCCTGTCTTGGATTCTTCATTTAGCCTGCCTCTAAGTACCTTCGCTGGTCGACTGGATACCTGGTGTTCCAAAACTCCTGCCTGCCCTCTGGATTTCCCTTCTAGGCTTCTGATTGGTCTTGTTGTCGTTCGTCTGGATCCCCTGTTTTTTGTTTTGGTCCTGAGTTATTTCCCTGTTGAACAGGTTCATAATAAACTGTTGCACTTCGTGTGGATTACAGTCCTGTGTTCTGGAGTATTCGTTACAGAAGGAATATTCAAACTAAGAATATGAAAAAGTACAACGTTTCCAAAATGAAAATGGAATGCAATGTTGTGCAAATAATATAATCCCTATACTCAATAGAAAATAGTCTAAAGACAACATCAAATGTTAAACCAGAGAAATGTAACTGTTTTGGGGAAAGTATATGTCCATTTTGAAATTGATGCCTGCAACACATTTCAAAAAAGTTGGGACAGGTGCATGTTTATTACTGTGTTGCATCTTTTCTTTTAACAATACTCTGTAAGCATCTGGGACCTGAGAAAGTGAAATGTATTCCAATTCTTGCTTGATATAGGATTGCAGCTGCTCAACAGTTTGGGGTCTCCTTTGTTGTACATTTAGTTTCATAATATGCCATATATTTTCAGTGGGTGACAGGTACAGACTGCAGACAAGCCAGTTTAGCACCCAAACTCTTTTACTACGAAGCCATGCTGTTGTAATACGTGCAGAATGTGGTTTGGCATTGTCTTGCTGAAATAAGCAAGGCCTTCCCTGAAAAAGATGTCTGGATGGCAGCATATGTTGCTCCAAAACCTGTATATTTTGTTCAGCATTAATGGTGCCTTCACAGATGTGCAAGTCACCCATGCTATATGCACTAATGCACCCCCATACCATCATGGATGTTGGCTTTTTAACTGTGCGCTGATAACTCTCCTTTTTAGCCCGATGGATGCGGCGTCCATGATTAATTTCAAATTTTGATTTGTCAAACCACAAGACAGTTTTCCATTTCGCCACAGTCCATCTTAAATGAGCTTGGACCAAGAGAAGGCGGCAGCAGTTCTGGATCTTGTTTTAAATATGGTTTCTTCTTTACATGGTGGAGTTTTAACTTGCATTTGCGGATGTAGCAACGTATTGTTTTCACAGACAATGGTTTTTGGAAGTGTTCCTGAGCCCATGCAGTGATGTCCACTACAGAATTGTGTCTGTTCTTAATGCAGTGCCATCTGTGGGCCCGAAAATCACGACTATCCATTGGTTTTTTGGACTTGTCCCTTGCGTACAGAGATTTCTCCGGATTCTCAGAATCAATTAATAATAATATTTACTGTAGATTATTCGATCGCCAAACTCTTTGCCATTTTACTGAGAAACGTTATTCTTAAATTGTTGCAGTATTTGTCTGTGCAGTCTCACCGAGTGGTGAATCCCTCCCCATTCTCACTTCTGACAGATCCATCCTCTCTGGAATGATGTTTTAATACCTAATCATGTTACTGACCTGTTGCCAATTGATCTAATTCGTTGTGTGATATTCTAGCACATTCTTTTTTTGTATTACACAACTTTTCCAGTCTTTTGGTGCCTCTGTCCCAGCTTTTTTTACATGAGTTGCTGGCATCAAATTCAGAGTAGGCATATATCTTTCAAGGAACAATAAAATTTTTCAGTTTCAACATTTGATATGTTGTCTTGGTACTATTTTCTATTGAATATAGGGTTTAAACGATTTGCCATCTTTGAATTCTGTTTTTATTTCCATTTTACACAGCATTCCAACTTTTTTGGAAACGGCGTTGTAACATGTTGAATGTAGCCACTGAATGATGTTTTATTAGGTAGGGTAAGCATGCTTATTGTGTAAGGAAAAGAAAAAAGAATATATATGGAAATGGTTACCTTTATGTTGGAAGTATATTTTTGTCTACTTACCTGAAATGCCAATTAGGCCTTGATGCCCGTGACGTATGACAGTCCCACCGAGGCCTGGACGGTACCACCGGTACCAGAGCGTGGTGTTTGCCCAGTCCGATGGCCCTGTTTGGACTGTACCCGAAGAAGCCATCAAAGAGTTGCTTTGTAGCTTTTGTTTTTGGTTTGTTATTTGAATAAACAGCTCTGTGTCCATATCAGTGTCTCGGGATTCATACTAAGGAAATCTCAAGGTCTGAACTTTAACTCCGTAGTCATTGTTTCATTTCAAATCTGAGTGCAGAGCACAAACAAAAATGTGTCACTGTGCAAATATTTATGAACATAGCTGTAATAGTTCCTCCTTCATGGAACCAGGATTATTGACAAATATTAAGGCTTTGTATGCTCTCATTCTGCATTGTCTTCATTAGCACATTTTGTGTGTGTGTGTGTGTGTACTGACTTGTTCCCACACTTAAGACAACTACCACATCCTTTCAGATTAGTATAAATAGTGTTATTTCAGCTTTCTTTAGACCTACACCAGAATAGTATTAGGCAGTGTCTCTACATCAGAACCCTCTGAAGGACCAGAACATGATGCTCTTCAGAGTCCTTAGTCTCTGGGTCTTCATCATTCTACCTTTGTATCTGCAAGCAGGTAAGTGTGTGTGTGTGTGTGTGTGTGTGTGTGTGATATTTTGTCAGTCCTCACAAGGTAATACTCCATATCTGGCATAGGGGTTACATTAAATGTAAATCTTACATTTGGGGTTAGGGTTAAAATTGGGTCACATTTATGATTAGGCATTACTGATTAGGGTTAGACATTAACGCTCAGTTAAGTTTGGGCATAAAGGTTAGGTTAAGGTTAGGTCACCTACTTAAAACTTGACTGCCTGTGTTGTTTATCACACAAAGCCCAGTCCCTCACTCCTTCAGGTCAATTAAGTGTGAAAATGATGTGTCAAATCTCACTGACCTAGAAATGTCTCAGACATGACACACATCACCTAAGGGACCCACAGGGTGAAATGGTCCTTTACGGTTAGGGAAATATGTTTTTAGAAGTAAAAGAAGGTTAGAAGTAAAAACTGGTGTGTGTTTTGGTGTATTTGTGTATTGTCTGATTTTCACTTGTATGTGTCTTCTAGGTGACTGTACAGAGATCATTGGTGGACATGAGGTCAAACCTCACTCAGTTCCCTACATTGCCTTATTGGAGAACGTCTACAATCACCTGGTCTGTGATGGGATGCTGATCAACAGGAAGTGGGTCCTGACTGCAGCTCACTGTCAGTTACAGTGGGGTTTTCCCTGGGAAAGGTGGGTCAGTAAACAGTATTAATAATTTTCCCTGATAGAGGTGTGTCAGTAAACAGTATCAATAGTTTTCCCTGGCTGAGGCGGGTCAGTAAACAGTATCAAAGTTTTCCCTGACAGAGGTGGGTCAGTCAACAGTATCAATAGTTTTCCCTGGCAGAGGTGTCAGTAAACAACATTAATAGTTTTCCCTGACAGAGGTGGCTCAGTAAACAGTATTAATAGTTCACAGTTTACAGAGCATGCTGGGAATATTTTCATTTTAAACTTAAAAAAAGCTATTAAAGGTCAGTATAACATAAATGGTTTAAGACTTTAGGAACATTTCTCTAAGTTTTAGTTACACTTGATAGAAACATTTGAGTAAAAAATGCAGTAGAGTTTATAGAGTACTACACGACATAACAACAATATGAAGCCATACATTCTCATTATATGCACTTACTATCTTGTTATTCGATAGAGGGAATTTTTTTTTTCATTGATGCTTCACATACTTGGCCGCGTGTAAAAGCCCGCTTCTCAGATGTCCGTGGAACGTTGCTGTTCTCACGTGATATCTTTCGTTTTTCATCATATCCGGATGCTAATTAATTGCATCAAGTAGACTGAACGTAGGTGAAGTAATTGAATTATGCTGTTTCTACACAAAGTAATCAAATTTAGTTTAAATTCTAAAAAAAAACATTTTTATTCACTGCTCCATAACCGTAGAAGTTAGATGCTTCATTCTTCTTCCACGTTAATAGGGATATTCTGGTGCAAATAACAACGTCTCGTTTGTGTACATTCGTCAACCAGAAGCTCCACAATCGCGATCATTAAACCTCTAGTTGATGCGCCGGCGCGTCCAGGTCACACATTTTTGTCCATTGCTCCGGAACGGTAGAAGTTAGAGGCTTCATTTCTTTTCAACGGGAACAACGACATTCCGCTGCAAATAACAACGTCTGGTTTGTGTACTTTCGTAAACCAGAAGCCCCGCAATCGTGATCACAAACATTGATCACCTATAGGATTTCAGCAGCAGCCCTAACTAATTATACTTGATCTTTTTCTGTTGTTTAGAAGTCTACAATACATAAACCAATCCAATGCGAAGTCTATCCATGTCACCCCCCTCCCCGAAAGAGAAAGAGCGAGCGAGCGCGCCAGGGGGAGAGGCGCGTGTCGCAATTACCATGCTCCCAGTAAAGTCATTTTGCACTTGGGTTGCATTGAAGACCCATTCAGTTGCTACCAGCAATTGTTTTGAGAAAAATAAATGGCCAAACGGCGAAAGAAGTGGAATAAATGATTATGGAGAGCGAGGATAGTGAAAATGGGTCTGAACATTCATACGATGAAAAGTATCAGGATGGAATCGACCCATTTGTAAAATAGGGTAACTGTAGCCTAAATGCTATTCTATGATAATGTTTATTATTATTTTGCATTGTTTTAGTGGAATTACTAAGCCTATATGATAACTTGATATAATGGTACGGTAGCCAGTGGTCAAATGTGCGCCTATGCTGTGTTGTGTAGAGTGTCACCTGTGGATATAACCATCCAAAGGAAGACTGGACACATCCCTGTTCTAATCTCCACCACTTCCAGATATGGCACATGTAGGGAGTTCCAAGGGAAATAAAGGCACCCCATATTCAAGACACCCCATAAAAAAAAAATCCTAAATTCAAAAAAGAAGGGACTGCCATCTAGTGGTGGCTTTTGGAAGTACAACATTGCAGAATAAGTTCAGTGACCCCAAATGGGCATTTTCAATGATTATCAGAATTTGTGAGAAAAATGTGGATGTGGATGAGAGTAAAAAAAATACCATGTTCATTTTATTATTTTATAAATTCAAAACCATTCAACTTGTAGTTATTCTGAACCCCTGGGGGTATCCAAATGCAATGTAAAACAGGCTACCTATTATATTTTACTAATTTATTTCGATATAAAACCAAAATATGTGCACTTGCGTTTTTAAATTTTTCTGAATATTTCACATTATTACTCATGTAAGTGTCCCAGAAAAATGTGTTTTCAATACATCCTTCATGTAGCTGAGGGTCTGCAGAATCCCAGAATATAAAGCACTTCCTTCTACTATAAAGGTTGACCATTTTTTTAAGCCAAAATGTCAAGATAGTGACAGGCGGACTTTAAAACCCTAGCTGTCAAAAGGTTAAGTTAATACAACACTAAACATTTACGTTCAGAGAGAAAATCAATGTATTTGCATTGTATTGACATCATTTTCTTAAGTAAAATGAACAGCCGTTGTGAATCGTTTTTTTGAGTGCATAGCGGTAGGAAGTAGACACAGGTACGACTGAGGGAGATCAAAATGAAAGGGTCTTTTAGTCAAAAGGAAGTATGACCTATACTTTAACAAACTAAACACAGGCTGGACAGACAAAACCCATAGGCTTCCTAGATAAATCCGAACCTTGAAATAACAAAGACTCTACATACTAACTTACAGCGTCCTGAGACAAACAGTAACCAACCATGACGGGGAGAAATGGGGAACTAAATAAAAACATAAATGAAAGAAACAAGGACCAGGTGTGGGGGGAACACAGAATAACGACATGGACTAATTAACTAACAAGCACAGGAACTCCACAAAAGGGCCTGATGCTAACAAGTAAGGAAACATATGAAACACAAACAGGGACTGGAACGATCCCGTTAGGCTAGGATCATTACAACAACCTAACAAGAGGTGCATAATATTGTTTAGTTGTTAGAGCATTGAGTAGGTATGCATAGGTCCATGGTTTCAAAACCCAGAGCTGACAAAGTGAAAATCCGATATTATGCCTTTGAGCGATGTACTTAACCCTAATTGCACACTTAAGTTGGTCTTAATAAAAGCGTGTCATTGTAAAAGACAAAAATGTGAAATGTTATATTCAGTTCTTGTTTTGTGGGATACATGAATGTGTAATGCGTCTCGTGTTGCATCTGTACTGAGTGGTAATACTTAATTTTATGCATTTATATCCAAGTCATTTAACAGATGCTCTCATCCTGAGTGACTTAAAGTGTGGCCATTGTTCTGCTTTGTATCTAAATGGGATCCTCCCACAAACATCATGGTTCATTTACATATGTTAACTCATCTTATTCTGGACCTTCAGAGACATCAAGACGGTCCATCTGGGTGTCCACTCCCTGAAAAGAGCTACAAGGGCTTCAATACAGAGTATAGAAGTAGAGAAGAATGTTCCCCATCCAGACTACAATGCTAAAACTCATCAACACGACATCATGCTGCTGAAGGTGAGAATAACTACTGAAACATGATTATAACAATGATGTTCAAATTAATGTGCTACCAGACTGGTCTTTGATACTGTATTATAACCCAGTACTACTGCCAGACTGGTCTTTGATACTGTATTATAACCCAGTACTACAACCAGACTGGTCTTTGATACTGTATTATAACCCAGTACTACAACCAGACTGGTTTTGATACTGTATTATAACCCAGTACTACAACCAGACTGGTTTTGATACTGTATTATAACCCAGTACTACAACCAGACTGGTCTTTGATACTGTATTATAACCCAGTACTACTACCAGACTGGTCTTTGATAATGTATTATAACCCAGTACTACAACCAGACTGGTCTTTGATACTGTATTGTAACCCAGTACTACTACCAGACTGGTCTTTGATAGTGTATAATAATTATAAGTACTAATTCCAGGGGTACCTTTCTCATTGCTATTCGTTCACTAATCAGAATTAGCATTGTGTAAGAAAGGGACGATAATGCTAGATAAAGACAATGCAAATTGAATGTCTAATTTTAAGGAATCCCAGCCTTGGTTTAAGTAATAAGTTCCAGAATATCTCCTGTTTTCTCCAGCTGAAGAAGTCAGTCAAGGAGACTGCCATTGTCCGCATTAAGCCTCTACCCAAGCCTGTACCAGGTATTAAGGCAAACACAAAGTGTTTTGTGGCTGGATGGGGAAGAACTAAAGAGGGAGGTGCCCGCTCGGATGTCCTGTTGTCTGTGAACGTCACCGTGATCAAAAGGAAAAGGTGTTCTTCTATATACAAAAAATATTGCAACATCACCAATGAAATGCTTTGTGCCGGCTACAAGAATAGAGATCCACCTGCTGACTCTTGCCAGGTAATTGTGTGTGTGTGTGTGTGTGTGTGTCTGATTAATATTTTCCACAGGGTTTTTGGGACTACAGATCTGGTGTTTGTTTCAGTGTGTTAAACAATTGTAGAGACCTTTTGCCTCTCTCTCTCTCTGGTGTTTGACTGGAAGTAAAGTTCTTTATTGACTGTCCTTCTTTGTCTGTGCTAAAACAAAAGGGAATGTCCAGAAGTGGAATTAAAGTGAAAGTTGTTTCCAGGTTTATTATAGTCTTGAAGTAACAGCAAAAATGAGTATCAATTTAAATGAAAATAAACAATAAAGGTTGGCTAAAACAAAGCAATAACACAACAAACAAAATGAAGACAGGCAGAAGCTGTAACCTCCAATCAACCTCACCTGGTTCTCTCCTGGCCAGGTAATTTATCCTTCCCCTGGCACATTCTCCTCCAGGCCTCTAGAGGGGATGGAACAATCACACTAAACAACAAAAGGTTAGATTTGACTCCTACAGGAACAGTTCACCCAAATAACAAAATCACACATTGACTTCCTTCCCCTGTAAACAGTCAATGTACAGTTTATGACATCAGTCCATGCTTTGGTTTATTTTCCCTGCCTGGCAATGACTGGCACTGTTTCCAAATTTAAATCATGTCACTGATTTTAGCCTTTTTAAGTCATGTTCATCAGTGATGTAGTGTTGCCTGGAGAAGTGGGTAAACTCTAAGGTTGTCAAATCTGAAAAAGGAAGCAACCTTGTTTAAAAAAGAATGATCTAAAAGCGTAAGTCCCACATTTCTAGTCTTTCAATAAGTCCAACCTAAACTGTATTGTTCAAATATTGTGGTCCTACTATTGAAGTCAATAGAAGAGGCCGTACACTGAGTCAGAAATGCATAGGTTTGATATATATTGTAGCTATGAAAGGCAGATGTGGAGGGTGTGGTCGGCCATCCCAGATGACCCTAGAATGTTCTGGAATTTTCCAGAGTTCTCCCAGTTTGTCCTTTCCATGTTCCTGGACCTCAGCTGCTGGAGTACTGTCCCTGCGGTAGTGAGACAGTGACAGGACATGGCTACCATAGTGTACTACAGTATACTACAGGACAGGCACTCACTAATATATGTATTTAATTATTTTTTCACAGTTTTGTATTAGGGACAACAAATAACAAAACAGCACAAAATTACTCGAAGTAACAAAAACTGAAAAAACTGAACTGAAAAATACAGAACCATCTAAAAGAATACAAACCCACCCCAAACTACCTAACAGAACATCAAACTACCCATAGATTTAGGAGATGTAATTTACAGGTCGGCGGTAAGGAGGCTCTTATCAGCCAGATGTCCTCAACCTGTCATGAGATTTGTCACTTATGTTCCTTACAGGACACATCCCTGCACTCTGAACACCTCAGAGTGCAGGGATGTGTCCTGTAATGTAATATGTATACAGTGACTGACAGCATATGGAGGTGTTCAGAGTGCAGGGATGTGTCCTGTAAGGAACATAAGTGACAAATCTCATGACAGGTTGAGGACATCTCCATATGCTGTCAGTCACTATATACATATTACATTACAGGACACATTCCTGCACTCTGAGCACCTCCATATGCTGTCAGTCATTATATACATATTACATTACAGGACACATTCCTGCACTCTGAGCACCTCCATATGCTGTCAGTCATTATATACATATTACATTACAGGACACATCAGTCACTATAAACATATTACATTACAGGACACATCCTTGCATTCTGAGCACCTCCATATGCTGTCAGTCACTATATACATATTACATTACAGGACACATCCCTGCATTCTGAACATCTCCATATGCTGTCAGTAACTATATACATATTACATTACAGGACACATCCCTGCATTCTGAACATCTCCATATGCTGTCAGTCACTATATACATATTACATTACAGGACACATCCCTGCACTCTGAGCACCTCCATATGCTGTCAGTCACTATATACATATTACATTACAGGACACATCCCTGCACTCTGAGCACCTCCATATGCTGTCAGTCACTATATACATATTACATTACAGGACACATCCCTCCACTCTGAACATCTCCAAATGCTGTCAGTAACTATATACATATTACATTACAGGACACATCCCTGCATTCTGAACACCTACATATGCTGTCAGTCACTATATACTGGCACAAGACCCACTGGTTATTGCTTTGTTACAAAAACATTTCAGTCCAAACTTCCCCTGTATGAGATGTCTACTGCACCCCTCTTCTACATTCAGCACCTGCTCTGCAATTCACATCCAGTTAAAAATCGCTAAAGCAAACATCTCTGGGTCCTTTCTGTATGCCACATCCAGTCATTTGTTTTAGATAGTGTGGTGGAGAAATGAGAACATTGTTGCAAAGAATTCAATAAAATTTGTTGAAAAATTAAATTGGACTTCTCTCACAAATGCAAAAGTTTTAGAAAGAAAACCAGAGCATGGATTGCAGTTAAATACCATATCCATGGATTCGGGGGCATCGCATTGCAGGTCTTCTTAAGCACCTTGCCGGCGCCAACCTCTCCAAGCATCACATGCAATTTTGCATTTCCGTCTTTATATGTGCAAACTTTGTTAACTTTTCCATTAAAAAAGTAATTGTATGCATCGAGACTTTTGTAGGCTTTTATAGTCTCCCTACTCAAGTAGAACTCTCTCTACCAAATAATGGCGTTAAACGTGGCAAGGTATCCAGCTGAAATGTTTCTAAGCATCAAGGTGAAACCAGCAGACATTTTAAAATAAAGTGATTTATATTTATGATTGAATCATTATTCTAAAAGGAAGATAAGAAGTGCAGCTAAAAGTTGAGGTCTGACTGACAATGTATAAATGTAGGCAGCTAACGAGAACATTCATATTTGCCCCAAATGTATTGTGATCCTAGCAACGCCTCTGCACGGACTCCTTAAGGAAACCAGTCATTTTGTAATTAGTATGAGATGTCTATATGAAGTAATCATCATCGTGTATCTTGTATTGTCTGTGTTTCAGGGAGACTCTGGTGGTCCGTTGGTGTGTGATGGTGAGCTACGAGGAGTCGTGTCCTTTGGTGAAGGATGCGGTCGTAAGGAATTTCCTGGAGTGTACACATTCATATCTAAATATGATGAGTGGATCAAGAAGACCATTAGTACCTCTGAGTGAGATATGTACATATATGTAGCCCAGACTACATCACTTCTGCCAATTCCACGTTTTGTTTGTCATTTGTTTGACAGAAATGTTTCATGATGTAGAATGTATTACTGTTGATTGTTCTGAGCATTTAAAAATCAATAAAAAAAATAAATAGTGGAGACTTTGATCTTCAGTGTTATTTTAAATTCTGTGTTGGCTTTAAATTACAAAAATATGGTTTAAATTCTAGCACTGACTTTGCTAGTTCCATGAGTAAAATATATTTAATACTGCTGGTAGCCTATGTAATAATTAAAGTAGTCGAGCAGGAAAATGTTGAGCACTCAGATAACTGCAAACGACTGAGTTGGATTTGCATAAATACTATGACCCATCAGTCAAAGCCTCCAGCATAACACTCACAATACTCTGACCCTTCAGTCAAAGACTCCAGCATAACACTCACAATACTATGACCCTTCAGTCAAAGACTCCAGCATAACACTCACAATACTACGACTCATCAAATCCTCCTGCATAACACTCACAATACTATGACCCATCATTTAAGTAATTTTGTTGCAATCAGGTCTATTTGGCATTTTGTGGGTTTAGAACTCATTACTAATTTAGTGAACGTGTCGAGCGAAACAGGATAGAAACAGGATTGTTTTCTAATGGTGATGATCTTTTCATCAAAGAAGTTCATGTATTCATTACAGCTTAAGTGAAGACCCACTTCATTTGTTAAACATTGCTTTTTTGTTAACTGAAATTTATAGAACGGCTTTTGAAAGTCATTGTTTGCAGAGCAAGTGGGTTTCTTGTTTTAACGGTAAATGTAATAAGACAGTGATCCGATATTCCAGGATTTTGGGGGAAATTATTCCCTACAATATCTATTTCTTGTGACAGGACTAAATCTAAGGTATTATTTTGGCAGTGCCTGAGACATGTTGGACAAAACCCAATGAGTCAATTATGGCTTCAAAGGCTTTTTGAAGAGTGTCATTGGACTTTTCCATATGAATATTGAAATCGCCAAAAATTAGAAGACTATCTGCCATGACTACAAAGTTAGACCAGAATTCTGGGAACTAATTGAGGAACATTGTGTATGGCCCGGGGGGCCTGTAAATAGTAGCTATGTAAAACGAGTTATCAGCCTGGTTAGCTTTCATGAGTAAAACTTCAAAAGAATGAAAACCAGTGATGTGTTTAAGAGTTAATTTATATTTACTGTCATAAATATTAGCAACACCCCCCCTTTTCGGGAAGCCCGGGGGATATGATCACTAGTGTAGCCAGGAGGAGAGGCCTTGTTTAGGGGAATAAATTCATCAGGCTTTAGCCATGTTTCACACAAGTTAATAACATCTAGTTATTATCAGTGATTAATTCATTTACTGCAACTGGCTTTGGAGCAAGGAATCTAACATTTAGGAGTCCCATTTTGAGATGCGGTAATACAGTCATGTTTATTTGTGACCGAGGTGGACGAAGGCTTTATCTTAATAAGGTTGCTATTGTTAACACTGCCTTGTTTAACTTTTCTCAGCCTGGAACGAGTCACAGTCGCAATAGGCAAAACTATACTAACTACTCTGGCTATGCTATCGACAGACTCCACTATGCTAGCAGGCTGGCTAACAGCCTGCTGCCTGACCTGCACCCTATCTCATGGTGAGGCTATAGAAGTGAGACTCCTGTCAATGTTCCTAGATAAAAGAAGAGCACCACTCCAGCTAGTATGGAGTCCGTCGCTCTTCAGCAGATCAGGCCTGGCCCTATTTCTGGGAGAGTCCCAAAAAGAGAGCCAGTTATCTACAAACTCTACCTCCTGCGACGGGCAGAACTCCGTTTTCAGCCAGCGATTGAGTTGCGCAAGTCTGCTGTAGAGCTCGTC
>JACXGI010016078.1:0-16451 GCA_016801175.1 Esox masquinongy | reverse complement strand
AAATAGCACAAATGAGACGTTGTTATTTGCAGAAAAATAACCAGATTAACATGGAAAAAGAATGAAGTCTCTAACTTCTACAGTTCTAGAGAAATAAATAAAAATGTGTGACTTGGACGCCTCAAATAGAAATTTTCTGATTGCGATTGTGGGGCTTCTGGTTGACAAAAGTACACAAATGAGACGTTGTTATTTGCAGAAAAATAACCCTATTAATGTGGAAGAAGAATGAAGCATCTAACTTCTACGGTTACGGAGCAGTGAGCAAAAATATTTTCAATTTAGAGGGTTTAGAGGGTTAAGGACAATAAAGTCAAGGTATTGGAGTGGCCCTCACAAAGGCCTGACCTCAGTCCTATAGAAAATTCATGGGCAGAACTGAAAAAGCATGTGCGAGCAAGGAGGCCTAGATCAGTTCTGTCAGGAGGAATGGGCCAAAATTCACCCAACTTATTGTGGGAAGCTTGTGGAAGGCTAACCAAAACGTTTGACCCACGTTAAACAATTTAAAAGCAATGCTACCATATACAATTGAGTGTATCTAAACTTTTGACCCACTATAGGAATGTGATGAAAGAAATAAACGCTACAATAAATCATTTTCTCTGCTATTATTCTGACATTTCACATTCTTAAAATAAAGTGGTGATCCTAACTGACCTAAGACAGAAACCAACCTAAGAAAAGGAATTTTTACTAGGATTAAATGTCAGGAATTGTGAACAACTGAGTTTAAATGTATTTGGCCAAGGTGTATGTAAACTATCGACTTCAACTGTATATGGCCAATGTACAATGGCTAGGAGCTGTGGCACAATGGCACAATGCATCTTGCATTTTGCAATGGAGTTGTAGGACATATGTAGCTTTCTCCAAAAATTATGATTTGAGATTACAATAAAAGTGCCTTTTCTGTTACTGTGTATAAACACAGATCCTACCAAACTTACCGATTTTTCCAGAAGATGTGAAAAGAAAAAAAATGTATTTGAAGTATGTTATGAATTGCTTATTATATATCCAAAAGTTAAAATGTATGTATTTCAAAATATTTTTATTGTCATTTTCCATTGTCCTAGAGCAAAACCAAAACCAGATATTCTACTGCATATAGAATCTTTTTTTTTTTTCGATATAATGGCTTGTGGGTGTCACACAGCAAAACTAAACACGTCTACGTGTTCTAGAGACTCTCCTGATATGAATCATTTATATTATTTATATTTAGACAACCTCCTCTGACAACCTCCATCATCATGTTCCCCTGGTTCTTCCCTTTCGTATGTTGAATGCCATGTGTTTGTAGGGAAACAGTTAGATTTTTACAGACATCTTTGTGACTTGTGACTTCTTTGGCACTCTACCTTGCTAAAAAGACTGCATTCTGGTAATGCAAATAGATAAATGACTTTAACCAGCTGATTCATAAGTCTGCTGCACACAGTAAAACCAATGGTGCAGCTAGCACAAACACCCAAAGACCTATGGGTAATATAATGAGATGACCTATTTCATGCATGCCAGCGTGCCATTTCTTTTTGTCTCTCAAGGAAGAGTAACAAAAAGTACTGTTCAGCTGATGTAGACAGCTTTTTGGGTCTTCCACTGCATTTTCTGTCTTCAACTTCCCCAGGTACAAAATTCTTGATGACATTTCTTCTAGCTATTTCACAACATATGAATTACCTTTTGATCAACACAAGAAATTCTTACTGCCCAGATGAGTAGTTAAAAAAAAGCTTATGTGGCATGAAACCTTTGCACAGTGCTATATATGCAAAAATATTATTCAATCAAATTCAATCAAATTTATTTATAAAGCCCTTTTTACATCAGCAGTTGTCACAAAGTGCTTTTACAAAACACCCGACCTTAAAACCCCAAGGAGCAAACAACAGTAGTGTTGAATTTCAGTGGCTAGGAAAATTTCCCTAAGAAGGCCGAAATTTTGGAAGAAACCTAGAGAGGACCCAGGCTCAGAGGGGGGACCAGTCCTCTTCTGGCTGTGCCGGGTGAACATATTAAGAGTACAAATTGTAATAATTAATAAGTGCATGTGGGCTGAGTCCAGAGTCTATTTAAACTTAGTCCAGGTCGGAAGCATGACCAGATGGACAAGGACAGAGACAACACGGGGAGAGGGAGGTGTCAGCACAGTGGCAGCTGAAATCGTCAGGTATCGTCTTGATCTGCAACACAACCAGGAGGACTTTGGACCGGGACAGCAACGGGTCTTTCAAGCCTGGTATTCAAAATTATTCAGTCAACATGGCAACATTCTTAAACCATCTATGGTTATTTTGTATGTTTTTCTCATCAATATCTATAGTCTAACTAGTCAAACCTTGGTCAGTGTTAAGGTATTAATCTCCAGTTTCAGCAAGGTTAGCAAACATATCAGGCTAGCTAAAATTGAATTGGTCTAACAACTTAACTTCAAAAGCACCTGAAAACAGTTCCATATTTACTGCCCAATGTCCAGTTTTGTCGAGCACATGAAGCGATCCCCATCCCCTATGGAAAAGCACTAACACTGACTCTCTCTTCTTTCTTGAGGATGCAGAGCTATACTTTATTTCCAAGACTTTCTGGAAACGTTGTTTTCACTTTTTTCATTCTCCGGTAAAGTAGGTTGAGTGGGGACTGCTATAATACAAGTGCTTTGAACACGTGAAATAGCATGATCATATTGCAAACACAGTGTTGTTGTCTTCATCAAAACTCCAACGGAAATCATGTGACTACTGCCTAATGCTTAGTGATTGGCTGTCAGCTTAGCTAAGCTCTTCATCAAGTGTCTCTCACGCTCACCGCTATTTATCATTCTCATACTGCCCACTGAAACACTCTGACAGCTGCGCTTTCAGTAACTGAGTGGCTGTGGGTGGATACTGATAAGAGCTGATTAAGCATGCCATTGGTTAAGTGATAAATGAAGGTTGAAAGTAAAAGTTTCATGGACAGTTGAAATGTAGAAGCAAGGAACACGTGCATAGCTATATATATGCTTTGTAACCCACCCGATAGTCTGTATTCATCATTTTGCCAACTACGTTTTCATGGACCTGCATGTCCAACGGTCTGGGAGAATGTAACATGCATGCTGTATGGTTGCATTAAATAAACAGGAAGGGAGAAGAGAAGAATATCCTGGAGCATGTTTAATGCTTGGGCCAGATTGGTTGTCTGAGCATATCCAGAGAGGTGAATTGATAATGAGCACTCTTTTCCTTTTCAGCCATATTAGGATTAGCTGCTGCAGATGTGCTGAGCGGATATACAGAACAGTGTTAGCATTAGCATTTTGACTGCAGACTGCTGTCCCTGCATCCTATGGCCCTCCAGCTGGCTGACCGTCTCTTTTTTCTGTATCACTGAGTTGCAGCTGGATGTATTGCCGGCCTGTGTGGACACTGAGGGAGGTTTAGGGCCCACTGTAATGATTATTAACAATTCTGGCTTATATCCCATATCTATTGTCACAGGAGAATAGTGTTATTAGGGTGGTATTCACTAGAAAAACCAAACGTTTAAACAGGATTAACTACTGCATCTGATCTCATCCAATAGGAAACGTTTATGTATCCCATTTTTCATGAATAATTCCCAACCCCTTTTTGTTAGTGACGTTCAGCTCTGTCAACACTGAATGTCAGCCCTGCCAGTCATTACTCAGTTACACTTTATTTTCAGGCTCTATTAGAGTCTGGAGGTCCAGAGAATGGCTGGTTTTCACCCTACCAGGTCTGGATACTGCTCGTTTTCTGTTGAACCTTAAATGAATTGCACATTTCCTTGTTCAAATTTCCAGGTGGAACTGATTTCCAGGTTCAAATTTGAATAAGTCATTTTCAAATATAGATGCTTGTATGAATTTAACGAATAAGAGGAGTAGTGTTCCTTTAATCCCCCAGTAGATGGCAAACTGATGCTTTAGTAGTGTAACAAAATAGAGGATATCCCTACACTTCCCGTTGTGGTGCCTGGTTCTGCTTTGGTAGTTTCCATTAGAGGTTTTTTTAGAATGTATAATTCATAGGCTGATTCGACTCGATGACCTCGTTGATCAGAACCGGGTCATCAGAAAGAATCTGCCAATGAAGTTAGAAGTCCAACCCGGTTGACCACATTACATGGTGGGTGCACTCATTGGCCATGTCCATTTTAAAATGAAGTGTGGGTAGCTGCAGTCCAATATGATGACCAGAGTATGTGTGACTAAAGAGGTCCAAATGACGTGTGGGTGTGTTGAAAGTGTAGTTATATCAAAACCTAAAGAAAATTTGACATTTTAGTCACTTAGCAGACACTTATCCAGAGCGGCTTATAATAAGTGCACATGTTTTAAGGAAGCTATGTGTGTATGTTTTAATGAAGTAAGTGCTTTCTAACTAATTAATTTGTTAATCTGCAAAAGTGAGTGCTGAAAAAAGGACAAATAATAAACATGAAACCTCATAAGCTAAGTTTATAAAAGACAACAGTGATGGCAGTGGTGATGGCAGTGAAACTATTTTAGGTGCTCTACGTTAATGGACGTGAGCCAGGTGCCCCGTTCAAAGACTGTTGGAAGTCAGCTGATTGAAGTGATTAACACACCAGTAAGATTCTCAGGTTTCACATGTTCTTTGTTTTCACATGGCCTGAAGACACTCTGCCTTCCCAATTTTCACATGGTTACAATTTTCAAGCATATTTTATGGAAAAAGAGACTGAAGGACATGTTCCAGTCTCCGACTCTGTACTATGAAGGAAAATACTTTATATTTTCACAGAAGAGACCTGGTATGGGATAGCTCTGTATTTCGGGCTAGAACTGTCTTGCCGTTGTTTGCAGGCACATTGTTGTCATTATTGTCTTTGCTACGAAGTAAAATCATGTGAGGAATTGGGAGGCCATGTTGGCTACTGGTGACACTGTGATACAGATGCCTAGTAACAAGCCCCTCAGGTCGGCCAGCATGTCAATACAACTCTGGTGCCCTGGTCGCTTCCAGCATTGACACCATGATACAGATTTACAGTAACAAGCTCCTCAGGTCGTTAAGCACGTCAACATATCTCCCATACTGGTCGCCTTGCCTGGCTACCCTATCTCCTTGTTCCAGTCGAATGCAATGTCACAAGCCCAGGGACATTTGTGTCTTCTGCACTACAAGTTTGAATATGAGTAGCTCTAAGGTGAGTCGATTGTTCCCAGAAACCAATGGGTTGTGCCAGGACCAGAACACACGTGGGTAAAGCATAGAAAAAAAGCAACAATTTGAAAATGTGTCGTTGGCTTAGCTACTTGGGTTGGTTAGGGATTATCCAATAAATCTACTCTGAGACACCTTCCATTGAAGTTAATTTCTAATGTATAAAAGGATCAAAACGAGTGAAACAACGTGTTGTTCTACCCACAAGCTTTGATCCTACAAGTTGGGGTTCTGGGACCAATGAAAATGATTTAAAATCATCCTGGATGTACTCCAGACCAGAATCCTTAAAGAGAAGATACTATTGTCTGTGCTTATGTTGCAGTGTTTGATGGAGCAAGGATTTTGGATAGCCAGGCAAACAGCTAGCTGCCCCCTTCTTGCTAAATGCTGATGTCCATGCTCTTTTGATTCTACAAGCCTCTACAAATCTCTATTGCTGTATCAACTGTTACGCCTTCACAACTAACGGTTTACTCTGAGAGAACCTGCTAGTTACAAACTTTAGGCCTTTGAAACTAGGTCATGTATCAAGGAGATGATTTTACCTTTTTATATGACATTGAATAAAATTCCATGGGACACTGTCCTAGATCCTACTCTAAGATGCTTGACAAGCAGACCAAAGCTTTTTCAAATACATTGTTATTCATCCCTTGCCTATAGCTTGATATCCAAACTAATGTTCGCAAGCAACTCAAAAAAAGACCTGGCATGATCCATCTAGTTGGCTGATATACATGACTGTGTTAGCTAGATAATGTTGGAGTTGGTGTGACAGAGACAGGGTCCCTTCACAGTAGATTGGTGGCAGTGCACTAGCAATCTGTCTCATCTCTACAAAGTGTGTTTCTTTTTGAAACATAGAGTATGTTTGACGTTTGTATTTAAAGGATAATTCAGAGATATCTTGAGATCACACTGGAACTTTGAAATACCTTTTGTTCTTTTTTTCACTATTCATTAATCATGTAAGACAATTTTTTAAATTAAGTTAAAAATATTATTTCTTCAATAAAGACCCTTGAGGTGTCCAGGTGGTCTAATTCAGCACCTGAGGCAGGACTTCCTGGTTGTGGAATACCGTTTTCCTGGGGTACCTTGGTGGGTTTTCAGACAAAGCTGCCCTGCCTCAAGCTGCCCTGCCTAATATTAGTCATATTACTGGGCAAGTTTTATAGTTTTTTTTACACCTGTTTGTTTAAACATTAAAAATCTAAATTTAACATCCAGATGTGGCATGGGTAATGCCAAAATGTATTGAATATGCCTACTATGATTATTTCACAAATATGTTTTCTTAAATATATGTCAGTGTCACGTCCTCATTCCGGGCTTCTCAATCACATCGACCATACCGCCCTTCCCTGGAGTATTGATATGCACCTGTGTTCTGTTGTGGGTGATTGAGGTTGGTATATACTTCCAGGGGTGGGGCTTGGTAGTTGAGAAGTATTGTTTGTTTAATCAGCTTGCCGAGCGTTTATTCAGTATACTCTTTTGCCTAGTTATTCCTCAATCTAGTTTTGTGACCACGTTTATTCTCTTGCCATACGATTTTGTAGTGTAGCCCCGTTCTTAGAATCTCCCGTGTTTTTGACCATTCTGCCTGCCCTGTTACATTGTTTTTTTGTATTCCGTTTTTTGTATTAATAAATTCAGCGCTCTGCGCTTCACTCTATCTACTGTGTCTGGAGAGTCGTGATAGTCTGTGATCTGTCTAATATGTCAATCATTTGTCAAATGCTTTTTCTCTATTGAACTAACAAGTAAAAATCTACAGGAAGTGGCAAAGAAATCAGGTACTAATTTCTTGTCAACAATCCTTCCACCTGAGGATTATTTTGTTGGTTGTATTATATGTCAATCCACGCTCCCTTTTTGTTGTTTAGAAGGGAATCAGCCTGAAGAGTCCTCGGAGAACGTGTTCACAGAATGTCCTGATTGATAGCAGAACTGTTGGCACAGACTAGCTCCCTCAGTCTATGTGTGTGAGTGTGGATGCTTGAGTTTGTGTGCTCATGTACAGGCTCCTGGTCTCCAAGAAACCAGTCTGAAATGGGACAATGATCTAAGTAGAGCACAAGTCCCCCTTTGGGTCCGTGCCGTCACTGTGCAGTGCCAGACCGCTCTACATACCCAGGCGTCTGTATTTGCCGAGGCTTCTGTTCTTCACCTCTCCTGGACGGACCGTCAAGATGCTGAGCCCCTCCGACTCGGACGCCGAGCTGATGTATTACCTGACGTGTTTGTACAGGGAACCCAGGAAGATGGTTCTCCACAAGGGCTCCACAGGACTGGGATTCAACATAGTGGGCGGGGAGGACGGAGAGGGCATCTTTGTGTCCTTCATCCTGGCAGGAGGGCCCGCCGACCTGAGCGGAGAGCTGCGAAGGGGAGACCAGATCCTGTCGGTGAGTTTACCCAGACAGACGTGCATGATCAAGTACACATTTTTGTAGTTATTGTTTCTCTCTCACTCTCTCGCACACACACACACATACACATACACACACACACACACACACACACTGAAGGAAGCGAAAAATGTCAATTCTATTTACATATTCAATGATTCTTCATTATTTTTTATAGACATGTATACCTATGTACTTAATTTTTATCCTAGTAGGCAATCATTGGAATATTAACGGTTAACAGATGTTTCGGTAAGGTGTGAATGCAGGGAGTAAAGTTTTGCTTGTTCTGGCCTAGCTGGTTTGCGTCTTGAGATAACACCACTCTCTCATACGAGATGGCCCCAGAACAGATTGGAATGTGTCCCTAATGGATAAGAGGTCTTCATCAGGACTAGTTTGTTATCCTTAGGTCAGTAAACCAACCCCCAAACCTTTGGTTAGGGGATATAAACCAGAGTGGAGTTTGCGAAAGCTCTCTCTTTTGCATTTTCCTCACTCCTGCCTGCATCTTTAATCTCCGGAGAATTTTTATCTTGGATTCTTTTATGTAATTGAAATACTCTCTTTATATATTAAATTCATTTCTTACATTAATTCATTGACTATTTGGAATTAATCTAAAACGGGTCAAAATCCAGTACCACCATTACACACATACAGGTATTTGCGCATATCATGAATAATTTGAGACATTTATGGACTCTGCCTCTGAGTGACATGTCAGGTCAAAAGAAACCTATATATATATATATATATATATATATATAGTGGCTTCGGAAGTTATTTAGAACCTTTTTCTTTCTCCACGTGTTATGGACTTAATGTATAACTGATTAAATACTTTCTTGCCATCGATCTACAGACAATACAACAAAATGACAATGCGAAGACACATTTTTAGAAATGTGTACTAATTTATTGAAATTGAAAAAGTGAAATATCTCATGTACATAATATCCATACATTTTGCCATGACACTCTAAATTGAGCTCAGGTGCATCCTGTTTTCACTGATCTTTGAGAGGTCTCAAGAAATTGAAGAATTTGTTTCACATGTGGTAAATTCAATTGATTTCACATGATTTAGAAAGGCACACACGTGTCTATATAAGGTCCCACACTTCACAGTGAAGAAAACAAGAACTAAAAGGAGAATTGTGCTTGAGCTTGCCATCCGGCCAAACTACGTAACAATGTAAGAGTGGCCTTGTTCATGGAGTTGACCAGGAACTCACTTGCCATTCTGATTGAATTTAATAGTTTCTCTGCGGAGATTAAGGAAACTGCCACAACACAACCAACTCTGCAGCACTCCACCAATCAGGAATGTATGGCGGTTACACAGAAGCCACTGAGTAAAAGGCATATGACCTTTACCTTGGAGTTTGCCAAACAGCACCATGAGAGTATGAGGAAAAAGATTCTCTGGTCTGAGTACTACGCCTGGCAAAAACAAGGTACCGCTCATCACCTGGCTAATATACTGTACAGTAATGGCAAACTCAAGCCACTACTGTACAGTATATCTGCAACCTTTGAGACTGTAAATGTTCAACATCTTCACCAACACTTAAGGTACTTAGATGCCCAGCATTCAAGATTTGATTGTTGGACTATTTTTGGAATATTAACATTGAAAGTATCTGTATTCCCACTGAGAATAATTGTTTTTATATAATTTCACAAAGCACCTGATGTAAAACTTTACATTTAATGTAATATCTGTGGAAACTATCAGAATAGAGGTTCCCAATACCTGTGAAACATCACAGCACAGTGGAAAAACTTACAACAATTAGAAATAAAAATTGAATGGTCTTTAGTGATAGATGGGAAGGGTTGTGGGTAGCGGAAGGGTGTAAGTCTAAAAAATTTTTAACTGCTGTAAAGTATACTGAGTCTGTATATTATGTGGTATGCATAGGCTGGTAGGAGAAGTTTAAGGGTTGTTGCCCATTTAGTTATTCCGATTAGGGAAGGAAGGGTGGGGTTATAAATATATGCAAAGAAAGAGGTTATATGTAAGTGTATTTCCATTTATATATTTCCAAAATACATATATTAAAAAAGGGGGTTTGGAAATTATGCAACCATTTACAGTGATGGAAATGATGGGCTGTACACAAAATTGAAGCTGATCTTTCCCCTAAAAAAATAAAAATAACTGATGTAGAATACATGTTAAATTAATTGTTACATTTTCTGAAAGTGGACAAAGTAATCAGTTACTCATTCAACTTCATTGACCTAATGTTAGGAATCCGAGCATAATTGCAGCAGGAACCATTTATTGTCATCAGATTTCTTATGTGATATTATTGGGATTTCATACGCTCAGTTATTTTTGATTAGAGTTAATGATGATGATGCAACGCTCACACATACCTCAACCGATTTGATTTTTATCTGTCATAAGTTATTTATTATCCCAACCATGAAAAGTTCCTCTTCAGATTACTCTGGATACTAAACTGCGGTTGGGTTGCAATCAGGAATGACCTTGGCACCTTGAATAGATTAGGAAGTTAAGTCTCATTACTTCTCTGTCCTCATTTTCATGTCTAAGAATAACTTGTTCCCTCGTATTCTTGAGTCATTATTATCGCAGTCTGTTCACTTCCTAACACTGTCAGATATGGGAATTTACACTGCCACAAATGCTTTGTGAGGAGTTATCACAGACATACACATTCTTGTCCTTAATTTGAGTCCACCAAACAACAAGCATTTAATCATTTCAAGACAGGATGTGGCTGTTTAGGCATAACACGAGGGGCTGATGCTGTATTTAAGGTGCTTATCAGCCTTCAAGGCCTTCTCCTTGTAGCAGTCAAATGTGCAACCCACTTCCAAAATGAGCACCTCCCTCAGGCTGAAGAGCCCGTCCTTGTGAATATTAGACTTCCTCCTACTCATGAATGTTCATGGGTCTGTGCTGTCAGCTGTACAACCTGTCTCACCTCACTGGCTATCATTTCGTCAAGACAGTATTGTCTAGCAACGTACAGGTGCTTGTATGAACAGCCACCACAATTTATGACCCAGGCAGTAGACTCCATTACAGTCAACAGCATTGAGTTAAAGACAGAGAGGTCAGCACAGTGCAGAACAGGGAGTTTTCAGCAGCCTGAGGCCAGTCAGGTGGTGATAGAGCTGCGTCTGCCTAACATCTAGACCAATGTATGATGAGATCATGGGTGACAGAAGCCTCCAGGACCATACAGGGTTCTGCCACCACAACTGCTACCACACTCACACACACACACACACACACACACACACACACACACACACACACACACAGACCATGGTAAATAGGTTCAGTGTAAGGAAAGAGAATGAAGGAGGGACCTGTTATTTGTTATTTTCCACTGTGAAATGTGGATATGGGCGTGTCTTTCTGTCTCTGCAGGTTAATGGCATCGACCTACGTGGGGCCACCCATGAGCAAGCGGCTGCAGCACTAAAGGGGGCGGGACAAACAGTCACCATCATTGCTCAGTACCGGCCCGAGGGTGAGTGTCAGCAGTAAGTGCCAATCACTGAGAGGCACATCGCAAAACACTCTAAGGCTACCCTCGCCAACCCGCCAGTTGTGCTCAAATGGTTGATCTTCAAGGCATCTCTAATTGATCACCAAACATTTCTGTAGATAAGCTAATGATAAAGACTCCAATTCGTTAAATTCCTCTTGTGCTGTAAACGGTAGTTGCATTTCATTTAGCCTGTTACCCCAAGAAGGCAAGATGGTCCGATATTCAACCATTCCATTAGTATGAAGGTGCAGTTTTGACTACCTGGGTGGACCCTCTGTTGAGGTGGACCTTGTTATGATCCCTCCATCTGCTGAGACAGATGTAGGAGGCAGGTCGCACAGAGGTTAGAGCATCTGACCAGTAATCGAAAGGTTGCTGGATCGAATCCTCTAGCTGGCTAGGTTAAAAGTGTATTCGTTTGTACCGTAAACAAATCTATTAACTTGAATTGCTCTCAGGTTGTTCCTGTTAATGAGAGTGTGTTCTCAGTCAAGTTACCTGTGACAATAAGGCAGGAACTAAGAACAAGAACAAAGACAAATACCACCCTCCTTCACACGGGAGTGTTTTTATTGTTGCATAGGCTCGTAAAAGGTCTGTGACCATTACCCTTGAATAAACAAGTCCTGTAGACAAATACTGACCTAATTTTATGCAGGCAAATTATCACTTAATTCCGACAAGTGAAGCGTTTTTAGCCAACTACTTATAAAACTTCAATACATCGCCGGTGTTTCCCGGGGTCGATTTGATTGGTTTGTCGAGACACGTCATGAGGGTTTAAGGTCAGTCACAGGCCCGGACTTCCAGAACCACAGTGTAAACGTGAATTCTGGGAAGATTGTCCTGATGTTTTCTTCAGACTCAGTGCAGGGTATGACGGCTGGTATGGAAGTTACAGTAAAGCCTAAACCAAGTGCAGTAAACTGTGTGCTTGAATACTGTGGTGGAGATGACCAAAGACGGACTGACCCACAGAACTCTTGACACTGATGACTGCTCTCTCTTCTCACCCGTCAGAACTTGCTTTGTGCTCCCCACGCCGGGCCCCTTCGCCAGCACCAGGTTTGTGCCATGTGATCAGCGCCCAGGGTCAATGTTGAGCAATCTGGCCCCAGTGGCAGCTCTGAACATGGACGTTCCTCATGGGGGAGTTTGGGGGAGGGTCACTGAGGTGTGGGCAGTCCATTTACCCCTGCTCATTCACAGGCTTACTCCTGGTATCAGAAACCCCCTACCCACCTTATTTTATCCCTCACTTTCCTGCCTTGCAAGGTCTTACATCCCCCCGTTCTACATACCAACACAGACATGTAGATCAGGGCTGGGCAATATCTGCTGTCTGATAATGAATTCTTATTTTGGATGAATGACTTCAGTCTACTTCTGAATGTCTCAAATTATTCAGAAACTAAAGAAATGAAAATCTATCTATATATAACACCCCTTTTCTGAAATTCTAAATTTCATAGTGGCCTTTTAGCCAAAACGTTTGCCCGGCCTTGTGGAAATGTGTAACCAAGGAGAAAACCTGTTGCCTTCTTGTTTTGGGCACATCCAGCTTGAATGTCAGCTATGTAATTAGAAAGCTAGTTCACTACCAAACTAACTAGTCGGCCAATATAGCTAATAAAAATAAAAGTAAACAATTTCAGCTATGTTTTCCTTTTTGCACAGAAGGTCAAAGGAAGAGCTTGTGAGAGTGTTTGACAGCGCTCCTTTCATTTTCACCTATTGTGTGATGACAGCACATGACTCCTTCAGTACAATCGTCAAGTTTGCAATTGTGCTTGCTGCTCTAAGTCACTCCTGTTTCACTGCAGCAAATTGTTAAGGAAATCGAACTTTGAACTGTCATAGAATAATATTGCAAGAAATGTTGAGATGAATGGCTGGATATGCCAATAATTTACCCTTTAACCCTGTCTTTTATATTTTACTCTGCATGCACAGATGGACCTATTGTATTTTCACACCTCTCCTATATGGCTGTTATTATTTTCCTGATTCTGAATCGATAGTCTGAGCTCCGGAATAAGTGTTATCAGTATAAAAAGAAAAATGTCTTACTAACTTAGAAATGTGACCTGTGTTAATAACATGGGTTAACATGTCTCTGATAATTAAAAACATAGGGACATACTTGCTAGCTTAGACCCAATGTTTATATTTTTGTGGTCTAAATTGGCTAGCTGCTAGCTTTAGGCCAGTCTGGCACAATTGGCTACAATGCAAAGGGTGATGCTAAGGGTGAGCAATTGACAACACTATACCCCAGCTCAGAGTTCCAAACCAATACCCCTCGTGCAGTTTCCTGGTGAAAGGCATCATGATCTCATATCATCCATCTTCACATCCCATTGTATCCATCTGAACATCGAGTTGTTGCTAAATGCTTTTTCAATGCATTTTCGTCCCTAGAAGTACCACTCTTTTTCAAAAAAGCTGTTTAATTATGGCCAGAGGCTCTAAACCTCTCCATTCCAACCTTGAGCCACATTTAGTTATGAAGTGAACCAGGGCCAACACATTTCATTGGTTGTTTATTTTTTCTTCATTTTTTTAATTATTATTATTCATAAAAAGTATTTACTAATTTACTGGTACAAATTTATTAGATGCCAAAATGTAAGACTCATTGTTTTTCCTGTCCCATTCAAATGTAGTTATGGGTTATACTGTGAAGGTACCACTCATGTAAATAATCTTTTAAAGTAATTCTGCTTGTTTTACTCATTAGACAAAAGTGGCACTAAAGAAGATTATATACTGTCTAATCTAAAAAATTAAAACTGTTTATTTGGCATCTTTGTCAAATTAAACAAAGCTTGAAAACTGGCTCCTTTTGACCATTTGGAGTAAAAAAGTTAATCATAAGTTTTTTTTGTCTTCCACTGGTTACTCTATTTACTTTAGTTGACTCATTACATTGAAACACCTGTTTTAAACACCATATTCTCTCATTCTCTCTTTCTCTCTCTGCACTTCAATGAATGAATGAGTCAAGGCAGAGAGTTGTCTTTCTGCTGTGCTTTATTAGCCCTCCCATGAAGGGAGAGCTCGGCCAGTCAGTCCTGTGCCAATCTCCGCTTATTGTCCCCAAAACTCAGGGAGCCATTTCCGGGAGTCTTTAATTCCCTCTTTGGATGATTTGTTCCTATTACTGTTATATGGAACCTTGTTGATGTTATCCATTCCGGATGATGGGTTTTTGCAATCTGGATGATGAAGTCTCTCTGTTATCAGGTTAGTCTGATTGACTTGGTAATGCACTCTAGGTCCTGCTAACTTTATTCCCTTGATAAGCAATCACTTAATATACTGCTGTATGGCGAAGTTGCGTCTAGATGCTGATCATGTCAGTTTTGCACTTCACCCACTTATGTTAGAGTTCTGACCGGGGAGGGCGAAGCTGATCCTAAACCTGTACCCACCTTTGGGGATTGAATGTAGCCCCTTCTGGTTTGCGACAATTACTGGTACTACTACAAAAGCCACTGTACAGGAAGTTGCATTAGGCCAGCCAAGGTTACTGTTCTCATCAGATTTACTTTCCTTTGCAGTGTAGAGCAGCTTACTCACTGAGTGTAGTAGAAAACATGAGTGTCATTCTGGCGGTGGTTGTCTGTTTCTTGCAGAGTATGGACGGTTTGAGGCTAAGATCCATGATCTGCGGGAACAGATGATGAACCACAGCATGAGCTCTGGGTCCGGATCCCTTCGAACCAATCAGAAACGCTCCCTTTATGTCAGGTGGGTCTGCTTGGATGCCATTTTAGTTGTCCCGAATAAATGCCCTTTACTATTTTACTATTTTACCAATAGCCTATCTCCCTCTGATACCCTCACAGGGCGCTGTTTGACTATGAGAAGGCCAAAGACAGTGGCCTGCCTAGCCAGGGCCTCAGCTTCCGGCACGGGGACATCCTCCATGTCATCAACGCCTCAGACGATGAATGGTGGCAGGCCCGGAGGGTGACCCCTGATGGGGACAGCGAGGAGATGGGGGTCATCCCTAGCAAGAGAAGGTGAGTTGTGGATATGCTAAACCAAACTTCCCAGTGCTTCACCAAAAGCTTAGCTTCAGATGCTGGAGGACCATGGACTATTTACAGGCCTATCAACTATTATTGAGGGCAACCATGGAGCAAATAGTGTAAAGTGCCTTGCTCAAAGGTAGATTGATTTCCTTGACTTTCATGTTGTTGGCTCAGGGATTCAAACTGGCAACCTTTGGGTTACTGGCATAAATGCTCTATCACTTCTCCATGTGTTGCTTCCATTTTGCTGATGCGGGGGTGGCCTCTGCACAACGATGACTAACACAAATCGTTTTTCTTTTTTTTAACAAATCATTTGCGGCAGAAAGAACTTGACAAGTGAAAAATCTATTCTAATGTGACTTTTTTTCCATATGTGTCTTTCCTTGCACTGGCAGGGTTGAGAGGAAAGAACGAGCACGTCTAAAAACAGTGAAATTCAATGCCAAACCTGGAACCATCGATTCAAAAGGGGTAAGTGCCAAGATCTTGTACTAAGGACTGCCATGTATATTTAAGCTTTAGAATCAAAGTGGTGATAAACCCATAAATCAGGTACAGTACATTCCTTTGTAATATGAAGTGAAAAAGGGTAGCCTAAACTGTTGTTTTTGTCTTAATTAACCAGACATTATTATATGTACAGTGGATATAAAAAGTCTACACACCCCTGTTAAAATGTCAGGTTCTTGTGATGTAAAAGAATGAGACAACAATAAATCAGGTCAGAACTTTTTCCACTTTTAATGTGACCTATAATGTGAACAATTCAATTGAAAAACAAACTGAAATCTTGGAGGGAGAAAAATGAAAAATAAAAACCTTACAATAACCTGGTTGCACAAGTGTGCACACCCTCTTATAACTGGGGATGTGGCTGTGTACAGAATTAACCAATCACATTCAAACTCATGTTAAATAGAAGTCATTACACACCTGCCATCATTGAAAGTGACTCTGATTAATCACAAATAAAGTTCAGCTGTTCTAGTAGGATTTTGCTGACATTTTCTTAGTTGCATCTCAGAGCAAATGCCATGGTCAGCAGAGAGCAGGGGTCTCATTGTTGAAAGATATCAGTCAGGAGAAGGGTACAAAAGAATTTCCAAAGCATTAGATATACCATGGAACACAGTGAAGACAGTCATCATCAAGTGGAGAAAATATGGCACAACAGAGACATTACCAAGAACTGGACGTCCCTCCAAAATTGATGAAAAGACGAGAAGAAAACTGGTCAGGGAGGCATCCAAGAGG
>JACXGI010016077.1:0-16489 GCA_016801175.1 Esox masquinongy | reverse complement strand
TTTCCTGACATTTTCTTAGTTGCATCTCAGAGCAAAAGCCATGGTCCGCAGAGAGCTTCCAAAGCATCAGAGGGATCTCATTATTGAAAGATATCAGTCAGGAGAAGGGTACAAAAGAATTTCCAAAGCATTAGATATACCATGGAACACAGTGAAGACAGTCATCATCAAGTGGAGAAAATATGGCACAACAGAGACAATACCAAGAACTGGATGTCCCTCCAAAATTGATGAAGAGATGAGAAGAAAACTGGTCAGGGAGGCTTCCAAGCGGCCTACAGCAACATTAAAGGAACTGCAGGAATTTCTGGCAAGTACTGGCTGTGTGCTACATGTGACAACAATCTCTCGTATTCTTCATATGAATGGGCTATGGGGTAGGGTGGCAAGACGGAAGCCTTTTCATACAAAGAAAAACATCCAAGCCTGGCTGAAGTTTGCAAAAACAAACATCAAGCCCCCCAAAAGCACGTGGGAATATGTGTTATGGTCTGATGAACCCAAGGTTGAACTTTTTGGCCATAATTCCAAAAGGTATGTTTGTTGCAAAAACAACACTGCACATCACCCAAAGAACACCATACCCACAGTGAAGCATGGTGGTGGCAGCATCATGCTTTGGGGCTGTTTTTCTTCAGCTGGAACCGGGGCCTTAGTCAGGGTGGAGGGAATTATGAACAGTTCCAAATACCAGGCAATTTTGGAACAAAACCTTCAGGTGTCCGTTAGAAAGCTGAAGATGAAGTTCACCTTTCAGCACGACAATGACCCAAAGCACACATCCAAATCCACAAAAGCATGGCTTCACCAGAAGATGATTAACGTTTTGGAATGGCCCAGCCAGAGCCCAGACCTGAATCCAATTGAACATCTGTGGGGTGATCTGAAGAGGGCTGTGCACAGGAGATGTCCTCGCAATCTGACAGATTTGGAGCGCTTTTGCAAAAAAGGGTGGGCAAATATTGCCACGTCAACATGTGCCATGCTAATAGACTCCTACCCAAAAAGACTGAGTGCTGTAATAAAATCAAAAGGTGCTTCAACAAAGTATTAGTTTTAGGGTGTGCACACTTATGCAACCAGGTTATTGTGAGTTTTTTTTTTTTTCCCCCTCAAAGATTTCAATTTGTTTTTCAATTGAATTGTTCATGTTATAGGTAACATTAAAGGTGGAAAAATTTCTGACATGATTTATCTTCATCTCATTCTTTTACATCACAAGAACCTAGCATTTTAACAGGGGTGTGTAGACTTTTTATATCCACTGTATATATATAGGCAATTACACCAATATTCAATGTTGTTGCATGAAAATGGTCTAAATCTCTAAACCTAAACTAATTAGTAGTTTGATAAGAAAAATTAAATGTTGCGAAATTGAGATATTGTGGGATATGAAGACACACATGCATGTTATGTTAGTGCAATGGATGCTATAAGTGTATTCAGTGAAATCCAGTTACTGAATGTTATTAGACTTTTAGATATTTTGTAACAAGTCTCTTTCCAGTCATTTAATTGCAGGTTCACAGAGGTCACAGGATCCCCAGAGTTGGACACACCCCCTCCCAAATCCACAAATGTTACCGCTGGTTGTGTCTCTGCCATGTTGTGTCTCTGCCATGTTTTGTCTCTGTCATTTTGTGTCTCTGTCATGTTGTGTCTCTGCCATCCTGTGTCTCTGCCATCCTGTGTCTCTGCCATGTTGTGTCTCTGCCATCCTGTGTCTCTGCCATGTTTTGTCTCTGTCATGTTGTCTCTGCCATCCTGTGTCTCTGCCATCCTGTGTCTCTGCCATGTTGTGTCTCTGCCATGTTGTACGTTCACTTTAGGTTTTGAGTATTGAGGTGTTTTCTTATGTCACATGGCGTTATGCTTTCTCAACGCTCATCCCTCAGCCAATCTGTCTTGCAGGGCCTGGAAATCATGTCAACATTTTAAATATTAAATATCCACCATGAGAACATGAAAAGATCATTCCAAATGTATATAATACCACTGATCTCTGAAATCTATGCGCTTGATAACTAGCTATCAAAACAATTACTCGTGTAGTGATAGTGATTAATTGATTTGAAATGGCAATCAATGAGAAAATAAAAAAATGACAATATTCTGTTATATACAAACTAGTAGTAACTAAAATGCTAGTAACTTAATAACCTGCTTAGCCAACTTCCTGTAGCTAGCTCAATTATCTACGTAGCTAGCTTTATTTACTGACCAGCTTGTTTTGCTTCCTCTTAAAACCTATAAATGTGCTGCCCCATAAATAAGACATGGTTTTTTAGATCAGGCCAGCATTGTGACCGCTGCACTGTAACGTTCTGAAAGGTTTTTGTTTAGGCAGGGATACGCCTCAGCAGACAACATCACCTAGGTTGAGTTGCTGCCATGTGCCATGTAGTGCAGCCACATCTAGATTACACTACATTCGAGCTATCCCATTACCCTTTGCGAGATACAAGACAGATCAGGGCCGGTGGAATTATCGTGCTATCTGACGTGAGATAATGGGTGTCTTGATGTGCTCAAGTCTGACTTGTTGCTATGTGTCTTCTGCCTGTGTTGTTCGTTTGTCCTGTTAATCATTTGGCCTCCATGTCTACAGGAAGCTTTCTATCTCTTGCTGTCAGTGTAAATAAGAATTTGTTCCTAGTTGACTTGCCTGGAAAAATAAAGACTCTAAAATAAATAATATAGTTACAATCTAAAAACAGTACAGTGTCTTACATCTGTAAGCTGATCAAAGATACACTCTATCTCCTCGTTCGCCCTTTCCTTTTCTATCTTCCCCAATTTTCTATTGCTCTCTCTCTCTCGCTGTCTCTCTGCTTTTTCACCCACTCCCTCCCATCTTTTGCTCCTCCCACACCCCTCCCCCAATAGATTGTCCTTGTTGTCTATGTATTGCAATAGAAATGAGTCATCTGAACCACTAGACCACCAGGGAGAAGCCATTGAAATGATTAATGTATAGTAGCCTACGACTACAGTGTGATGGTTCATGTTAATAGTTTTACAGTGCTGAACAACTCCTGTTATTAGTGTGTAACATACACTGTCATCTAGTTTTATAGTCTAGATAGCGCAATAGCATGGTTTTAGTTTTATAGTCTAGATTGTGCAATAGCATGGTTGTAGACATTGCGCCATCAGATATGGAGCTGAAATATATTCCATACATTATGCAGCATTGCTTTCTATGTGTGTATTGGTAAGAAGAAACTCGGCCCACGCCTCCATATCAAACCAAGTGGAATCACACAACTGTATGGAGCGTAGATGAGAAGGAAAATTAGGGGAAGAAAGATGGAATGAAAAAAGCAGAGAAATCAACTGTGTTATCTCATCATCACCCTGATTGGCACTGAAAACAATTACTGGACAGTCTATGCTCTGGGAGATAGAGGGAGTGATGGAGGGGTGGGGGAGGCGGAGGGGAGAGCTGAATGCTTTGAGTTACAGTGAGGAGGAGGAGGGGTGGGGAGAAGGAGAATTGATTCCCAATTGGGCAGATCAGATTTAGAGCAGAATTCACTCTGGAGTAGTGCTACATGCAGCTCTCTTTTTCCCAACACGCAAGTACACACAGACATGCACACACACCCACTTGAAGAAAGGGTCTTTTTGGTATATGCAGTTGTGCCCATAAGTTTGCATACCCTGGCAGAAATTGCGAACTTTTGGCATTGATTTAGAAAATATGACTGATCATGCAAAAAAACTGTATTTTATTTAAGGATAGTGATCATATGAAGCCATTTATTATCACATAGTTGTTTGGCTCCTTTTTAAATCATAATGATAACAGAAATCACTCACATGGCCCTGATCAAAAGTTTACATACCCTTGAATGTTTGGCCTTGTTACAGACACACAAGGTGACACACACAGGTGAAAATGGCAATTAAAGGTGAATTTCCCACACCTGTGGCTTTTTAAATTGCAATTATTGTCTGTGTATAAATAGTCAATGAGTTTGTTAGCTCTCACATGGATGCACTGAGCAGGCTAGATACTGAGCCATGGGGAGCAAAAAAGAACTGTCAAAAGACCTGCATAACAAGGTAATGGAACTTTATAAAGATGTAAAAGGATATAAAAAGATATCCAAAGCCTTGCAAATGCCAATCAGTACTGTTCAATCACTTATTAAGAAGTGGAAAATTTGCAGATCTCTTGATACCAAGCCAAGGTCAGGTAGACCAAGAAAGATTTCAGCAAAACTGCCAGAAGAATTGTTCGGGATACAAAGAAAAACCCACAGGTATCCTCAGGGGAAGTACAGGCTGCTCTGGAAAAAGACTGTGTGGTTGTTTCAAGGAGCACAATACGACGATACTTGAACAAATATGAGCTGCATGGTCGAGTTGCCAGAAAGAAGCCTTTACTGCGCCAAAGCCACAAAAAAGCCTGGTTACAATATGCCCGACAACACCATGACACGCCTCACAGTCTCTGGCACACTGTAATTTGGAGTGACAAGACCAAAATAGAGATTTATGTTCACAACCATAAGCGCTATGTTTGGAGAGGGGTCAACAAGGCCTATAGTGAACAGAATACCATCCCCACTGTGAAGCATGGTGGTGGCTCACTGATGTTTTGGAGTTGTGTGAGCTCTAAAGGCACAGGGAATCTTGTAAAAATTGATGGCAAAATGAATGCAGCATGTTATCAGAAAATACTGGCAGACAATTTGCATTCTTCTGCACGAAATCTGCGCATGGGGTGCTCTTGGGCTTTCCAGCACGACAATGACCCTAAGCACAAGGCCAAGTTGACCCTCCAGTGGTTACAGCAGAAAAAGGAATTGGTCAACTGTCATATTTGTCTAAAATCCTGAAAACAAAAATACATTGAAACATTGTTTTTCATAGGAATTGCAGTTTAAATAGAAATATTATTTAAAATAATAATAAAAAAAGAAACTGCATCATATACATTTTAATAACATTTTTAGTATTGTTGTAAAAAAACATTTTAAAATGTTTTGGGAGACTTTAAAATTGAGATTCTATGCTCAGAATAAGGGAATTTCCATACATTGCTCCCGACCTGATTCCAGTTTTCTGTTGAAGATGATGCAGTCAAAAATAATTGAACATTTCAAAACTATTTAAAAAGATATGGTTACACACTTGTCAGGGGTTTCCTCCACCAGGTAAATATGTTTAGCAGCGACTATGTTTCCAGGAGGGTGGAAAAGTGCACCGGTAAGTGCACCAATCATGTGATTTCGACCAGAAATGTAACCATAGGCTGATTAACTTTCCCCTAACTTCTGTCAAAAGTATTGGAGAAAGTTTTTGCCGAGCAATGAATGGCCTGCTTCAAGGAGAATCGATTTCTGCATCCACAGCAATTTGGCTTTAGACTTAATCAATCAACAGAAAAGGCAAACTTTTTTCTGATAGTTTTAAACTTTAACTGGGAAAAGACAAAGTGGCTGGTGCTATTTTTAGACATAACGTAAGCATACATTTTGACAATGTTTATAACAGCATTCTGGTCTCAAAACTAAAATAAAGCCTTTACGACAGTTCTAATCATAAATGAAAAAATAGGTGGAATTATCTATAACATCAGGTTTAGAGTACAGAAAAGCAGAATGGTTGTTCCTCAAGAATTGGTTTAATGTATTCTTACTTTTAGTCTATATATACTTTTTATTCCTGCAATATGTCCAGAAGCTGTTATTCAAATATACGCTGACACACTGTAGTTTATGCGGCTAGAAAAACACCTTGTGTTCACTTATGTTTTTATACAACATATGGTTACATGTTAGAATGGCTTGATAACTCGTGCTTGACACTGAACATCAGGTATACCTCTATGATTTGCTTTTCTTTTAGGAAAAAGTCAATGGTAGAGTCACAACATTATTATCAAAGCAGACAGAATCAAGGAAAATGAACTCATACTTCATGACAACATGAGCTCCTACTGCATGACAACATGAACTCCTACTGCATGACAACATGAACTCCTACTGCATGACAACATGAACTCATACTTCATGACAACATGAACTCCTACTGCATGACAACATGAACTCCTACTGCATGACAACATGAACTCATACTTCATGACAACATGAACTCCTACTGCATGACAACATGAACTCATAATTCATGACAACATGAACTCCTACTGCATGACAACATGAACTCCTACTGCATGACAACATGAACTCCTACTGCATGACAACATGAGCTCATAATTCATGTCAACATGAAACCTCTTGTGGCAGAAGATTCCACCATAACATGGCAATATACACAGCTGTTTTTATTTAGGTCTGGTGAACTTAAAACATTGCCACCATTTTTGGCAAAATTCTTTGATCTCAGTTAGGCTTAACCTGGATAAATAAAGGTTAAGTAAAAAAATGATTGATACAGGTGGTTCAACACAAATGTTTCTAAAAGAAACTAGGACCATAGTCAGTCTCTCACAACCAAGAAAGACTGTCATGCATGGTGTTAATGTTAGTTGTGCAGTTGAAGACTAGACGTGCTAGCAACTTTGATAGATCTTCAATACTGCACCTGACCACATTACCTGACAGTTATCAAGATGGGACCATTAAAAAATGTGCTGTCAAATCAATTTTATTTAACCTACACCAATCAGCCATAACATTATGACCACCTGCCAAGTATTGTGTAGATCCCCCTTTTGCCGCAAAACAGCCCTGACCCCTCGAGGCATGGACTCTACTACATCTGAAGGTGTGCTGTGGTATCTGGCACCAAGACGTTAGCAGCGAATCCTTCAAGTCCTGTAAGTTGCGAGGTGGGGCCTCCATGGATTGGACTTGTTTGTCCAGCACATCCCATAGATGCTCGATTGGATTGAGATCTGGGGTATTTGGAGGCCAAATCAACACCTTGAACTCGTTGAACCTTGAACTCCTCAAACCATTCCTGAACCATTTTTGCTTTGTGGCAGGGCACATTATCCTGCTGAAAGAGGCCAATGCCATCAGAGAATACCGTTGGCATGAAATTGTGCACATGCTCTGCAACAATGCTCAGGTAGGTGGTACGTGTCAAAGTAACATCCACATGAATGGCAGGCCCCAAGGTTTCCCAGCAGAACATTGCCCAAAGCATCACACTGCCTCCGCTGGCTTGCCTTCTTCCCATAGTGCATCCTGGTGCCATGTGTTCTCCAGGTAAGCGACGCACACGCACCCGGCCGTCCACATGATGTAAAAGGAAACGTGATTCATCAGACCAGGCCACCTTCTTCCATTGCTCTGTGGTCCAGTTCTGATGCTCACATGCCCATTGTAGGCGCTTTCAGCAGTAGACAGGGGTCAACATGGGCACCCTGACTGGTCTGCGGCTACGCAGCCACATACACAACAAACTGCAATGCACTGTGTGTTCTGACACCTTTCTATCAGTACCAGCATTAACTTTTTCAGCAATTTCCAGGATCAGACCACACGGGCCAGCCTCCACTCCCCACATGCATCAATGAAACTTGGCCGCCCATGACCCTGTCGCTGGTTCACCGCTTTTCCTTCCTTGGACCACTTTTGATAGGTACTGACCACTGCAGACAGGGAACACCCCACAAGGGCTGCAGTTTTGGAGATGCTCTGACCCAGTCGTCTAGCCATCACAATTTGGCCCTTGTCAAAGTCGCTCAGATCCTTACGCTTGCACATTTTTCCTGCTTCGAACACATCAACTTTGAGGACAGAATGTTCACTTGCTGCCTAATATATCCCACCCACTGACATGTGCCATGGTAACGAGATTAGTGTTATTCACTTCACCTGTCAGTGGTCAAAATGTTATGGCTGATCGGTGTATATTGAGCATTGTAAGTAGGCATGTTCCGAAGTTGGATATTCCACCTCTCTCACCAGTCAAAAGTGTTTTTGTTGTATTCCTCCCCCACCTCACCCTCTCCCTCTTTCTCCGAGTTAGGGTTTCCACTGTCTGTCATTGTGGATGTTAATTCAGGTTAATCCCTGCTCCCAGTCTATGTGTGAATGTGTGTGTGTGTGTGTGTGTGTGTCTGTGTGTGTGTGTGTAGGCCGGGACATGGGTGTGACACACAGGCAGTGGGTTCCATGTGACGGGAACACACAGATGACAAACTGATTATTATCACAACGCTGTGTTTATGTAATCGTATGTGTGTGTGTGTGTGTGTGTGTGTGTGTGTGTATGTGTGTGTGTATGTGTGTGTGTGCATGTGGTGACCTGGAGGGATTGTGTGTGTCAACACAATTCTATTAGGAAAAGGATCCCTATTATGTAGCCCCCTTCGCCAACCCACGCACACAGGCACCCGTGCACACAACACACACCTACAAAACACACACATACACACTGCTCAGTTAGAGGACCACTGTTTACTCACACAGCTCAGGATAGACCTAAGGAGGCAGCAATTTCAAAGGCTTGTATGTGTGTGTGTGTGTGTGTGTGTGTGTGTGTTCTTTATGCGGAGCCAGTGTGTGTGCTCCTTCCGTCCTAACAGTTTTGTGTCTTCATGTGTAACAGGATCCAGATGTAAGGTGAGGTGGTGACTACACAACAACAGACAAGACAGCATTTTTAGAAAAAGAACACAGGTACTGACACCTGACCTCATTCCCACAGGGCTGTTGCAATATACTGTACTGGACTGTTGCACTGTGCTTTTACTATCACTTCAGCAACAAGCGTACACGGTGATACTACTGTCAATAATGACTGTAAATCTATGACACATTGCTGAACGTAAAAACCTAAACACAGCTTTTGCAGGCAGTGTAGTTTGTTCTTAGGTTGCGCTGATGCTTGCCTAAGCTCAGCTATCTAACATAGCCAACTCACAAGCTTTTGTTCTTTCAAGGTTACCGAAATGTTTTTAATGACTGCTGATGTAAGCACATCTGGTCAAGATAATTGCTGGCCCCTCCCAACCACTGTTTTAAAAATTCACCTCTGGCCGATGAAGGGCAGGCGGCCAGTACAGGTCAGTCATGACCAAGAATCCTGTCACTTCAACAGTTTCTTTCCCCGTGCTGTCCCACAGTACAAAGACTAACAACACCATGCAACCCATGAAGCTACCCCAAAACTGTCACATATACTGCACCCCAAAATTCTGTGCAAAAATTCACTGCATATTGTATATACAGGAAATGTATCACAACTTTGTATATTTCTTGTGTATTTTATGCATATATTTTATCTACCACCAGCAGCACCATTTCACAGTGTATGGTTCTGGGTATGTGTAAATATACTTAATGAATAAAGGAATTGTGTGTCTGAATCTGGTGTATGAGTGAGTGTGTGTGCATGCATGTTGTGTATTCTTTCTGTGTTTCTTTTCACATCTGCCTGTGGACTGAAGGGATCAGCCTCATACAGCGTCAATACAATTCCAGTAGGAGGGTTCTCAGAATCAGGAAGGCAATATGCAGGATAACTGGAATCCTCCAACTGGGATTTGTGGACAACCTGGGTATTTTATTCAGAATTTCGCAACCCCTAATCTCGTCATTTTTTTGCCAGCTGCTGTCCTGCCACCTCCTGTCCCCAGACTAGCACGTGCTCTAGGTCTGAAAGAGTTAAGAGGGAGGGGCGGAGTTTGAAGGACGGGAGGAAAAAGAGGGACAGAGTATGATAGGATGGAAGGTATGGCAAGGGAGATGAAGAATGATGTATGATGGATCAATGTCGGGAAAATACTGTTTTGCCCCTCACTGTGAGTATTAGATCTGTACTAATTTTTTTGTAACAAACATTTCTTCGAGTGAAGTTTAAGCTGTACATTCTGGCCTCATTGCATGTCCTGGACATTATGCCAAAGTGACAAAAACCTTTGTTTAGCATTGTGCGTGTGTGTATATCTATGGTGTGTTGTTGGGTGTTTGGATTCAGGCGTGTCTTTGTGTTTGTATTGTATGCTGTGTCTGGTGCTGAAGGCTGTACGATAACAGGTATGACATGACAGTTTTTCGTTCAGTTGTTAGACAACTTCACATTGTGTGTGTTTGAGTTTGTGTCCATGCATCATTGCACCTGTGTGTTGGTGGGATGCGTCTTCCATGAAATTTGTTGACTCTAATTTCTTTGAAAGTAATTATTTTGGGCAAATTAGTGGGAAATGTGTTTGTTTTTTGATAAAATCATTAGAAATTTCATTCCATGAAAATGAGTTTTGTTTTGTTTCCATGCATCAATAGGTTTAATTAAAAGAGTAATATGTCTTCACACAGCTAATCATCATTTTGTGCTCGCCTTTGTGTCTGTTCTTGTAGAAGGAAATACTTTTGGTAGATTAAATGGTTTTCGAGGCTTTGAGATCTGTTAATAGGTTGCATTTAAATTAAACTGTCCTATATGCTACTTGGAATTGTGTGTATGTAATGTCTGTGGGTGTGTGTGTGTGTGTATACAGTGGTGCCTGAAAGTATGTGAACCCCTTATGCAATTGTAGATAGTTTTTAGTGTTCATCTTTAATCAGAACCAGTCTTTCTTATCTGACATAACATGTTTATAGTTAGTTGTTGGTTTAGAGGAAATCATGTGTGCAGTAGGAAAACAAGTAGGAAAATATTTAGGAAAAAAAAGGAATTACTGCATGTACAAAAATAAGTGAACCGCAAGTTTCATTGTTAAACTCAAGTAGTTAAGTAGAATCAGGTGGGTAAATATTTGAGTACCGAATTAACCTATCAAAGCAGGGAACTTTAGGGAAGAGTTTGTGAGGAACTTTGATAGTCAAGAAACCTGAAGTCTATACTACGAAGCAAGTTCAACATGCATAGGATTCTTTTTCGTTAGCTGGCTTCACTAAGCCTAACAACCACAATCCTGCATAAGCGGTGTCACAACGGTGGTTATCAATTTTGTTAAATGAACCCAGGTTTTTCAAATCTAGCGACGAGCGCATTCACATAAAATGGTGGTTTTTGCACCATATGACCAATCGCAAACATGGACAAATCTACCAGCGCAGCATATTTCATTCAAGAGGAGCAAACAATAATTTTAGAGAAATATGAAGAATATAAAAATATAATCCAGGCTAAAAGCAACAGTTGCTGCTGCCAAAAACAGGAAGGAAAGCTGGCAAAAAAAATTGCCACTGTGTAAATGCATAAGTGATAATGCTTATCAATATCATTGCCCCATCATTAAGGCACAACTAGATCTGACTATAATTACAATTGTGCACTCCGTTAAATTAATTTGTTGCTTAGATGAATTCTTAGATGAATTCTTATAAAATTGTAAGACAATGTTTGCCGCATTCTTTCAGTTGCAACCCTGGCAGTGTTAAGAGTCTTGGGGGCAAATAAAAAACAAGTGAAAAAGTGAAACATCAATGTGCATTTGAAAGGACTCCATGGTGGGGAGAAAGATAGTCCAACTGTGACACCTGCGCTGGGTGAATATTTCCATGTGTGCAAAAAGGAACTACCTTTAATTGTCCAGCCTGCTGCTTTTTCTGAAGACCCTTGGTGTCCATGCAGGCAATATACCAGAATGACCAAACAATGACTATCCTTATTCTTCCTTTACCTAAATGGTGATGCTGTGGAATGACTTGTGATTAACAAAATCACAGGATCTTCTAAGAATGGTGATGCCATTTTCAACTGATAATTGATTGGTCAGTAGGCAGTGCTTTTATACGTGTTGATCAGTTATCTCGAATATAACCTGCTCGGAGCAAGATAGGTGTGCAGCATTAGTTACCATGGTGATGTAACCCGGTAACAAGTGAACCACACTGACAATCCAGGGTTCAACCTGAGCTCGCTAACCCCAAATTCTGCTTCGTAGTATAGGCCTGTGGTCAATTTGATGTTATCCACACAAGTGAATGCAAAATACATCATTCAGAGAGGAAAAGAGATCTCAGAGGAAATCAGGAGGATGGTAGCGAGAGCACATAAGTCAGGGGAAGGATATACAACCATCTCAAAATTATTTGAGGTCCATCATTACACTGTGAGGAAAATCATTTATATTTGCATGACAGCAACTCGACAGCAACCCTTCCAAAATATCCCCAAGAGCCACAAAAAAACATAATGGGATACTGTGCATTCTTTAACAATAAGAAGAACATTTAATCAAAATGACCTTCATTGGAGGGTTGCTAGGAAATAGCCTCTGCCATCAAAAACTAACCAAACTGCCCGTTTTTATTATACCAGAGGACACCTGGACAAACCTGAATGTTTCTATAAGTTCATTCTCTGGACAAAATTAAAGACAAAAAAATAACAGAAGAAAATTCTCCAAAGTGTGACAGAAAAATGACCGAAAATTTCAAAGTGTGACAGCAAAATGACCGAAATTTCAGTAGATGGTTTTACCACAAGATATTTAAAGTGATAGAAAGACTTACCGAGGCACCCCTTGCTTCTTCCCAAGCCTCTCCACATTGCTTGGCAAACTAGTTGAATTGCACTCCCAACATGTTGCTGATCTGGAATGACCCCTTGTGCCCTGCATTGATATGTTGCAGAGTTCACTGACCCAGTCAGTTTCATTAGAATGTACCTCTGACTTAATTCGGACTGAATCTGTCTCCCTGACTCTCTGCTAGATCCTGAGTAGGAACTTTTTCATCTGCTCGGTGCAGATGCAAAGCGTTGCCCTTTGCTAGCCTGAATTGCACACATCCACAATAGGTTTTGGGTTATGAGGGCTTCCTGACTATCAGTAACTTTCAGAGGCAAAGATTCGAGTCTACAACGATTACAGCGGCAGCAGGATGTTTGTTTTGCTCTATCCTGCTCTTTTTAGTACAAGGTGAGGTCTGAAACCCAGAGGAAACCCAGAGGATGCAATGATACCACATTGCATGACTGGTTCTTACTCCGTTGTGTTCTTGGGCTTCTACTAGACAGCCGTGCATGGGACAGTATTAACAGTTGAAGAGGCTGCTGCCGGCAAGATTTACTTTCTGACATGGTGACTTCATCCTTGTTGGGCATCAAACGTGTCTGTACTCTTTACGACAGGAGTATCATGCGTCATCATAGAATGTTTAGTAGGCTATTTATTACTAATACTATGCATCTGGTAGTTTCATTTACTTGACTCATTCCCTGTAATTACAGAGTGAGACGGTCATTTAACTACGTTGTCAAAGAACGCTAGGCTTCTAGATCTGCTACCAAAACCAATGCCAAAAGAAACTTCCACAAAAATATCGCCTCAGCAGAGTCAATGGAAAAAGGTACCTTAATGGCTACCTATTAAATTATTGTAAGACAAGATGTATTTGGAGAAAAAAGAGTGCAGCCCCTTTTAGCAGTGAGAGACAAACGGATGAAAGTGATGGCTGAATACGTTGTGTGGCACGCATGTTGGAGCGCTTTTGGGAAACAAGGAGTGCAGCTCTTATCAATAGACCAATTTGGAGTGGACCTCACGGTTACGTCACTGCAGTTGCACGCGCATTGTGGTGGCAGTAAACTGGGAACGAGTGGACGGAATTTTGTGTCAGCCCTACAGTTGCAGCAAGACATAATATTTCTAATAGTTCTAATATACACTAAACAATGAAAAATATGTAATACAAATCCAGCCATGCAAGTGCAGTGCGCTGTCAGTCGGTATACCCAGCTAACAATTTTCTGTTGTCACAATGTTGTTACGACGTCATCTGGCGACCGAAATTAGGTAGCAGCAACGTTGTCAGTTACGTTGTCACAACCGGAAAAATTAAAGTTTTCTTGTTGTCGCTACAACGTAACTAATTGACGTTGTCAGTTGGTCGCTAGCATGTTGTGGCAACGTGATATCTCTAAGGTTGTCGGTTGGTAATCGCGAATCCGTGCCATCCTATCCAGTTCACCATTCATTGCCCTTTTTACTCTGAAATTTTTATATTCATGCCTACAGCTAGAATATGTTCAGCTAAGTTAATTTCTGTCCATCTTGACAGTTTTCTCCAACCTTGTGTTTACCTGCTCCAACTGTTCCATGAACTCTTAAATGGGCACAACACATTTCAGCAGGGTTCTACACTGACGTTTAGTTTTACAGTGAGGTATTATGTATTTATATTATATATTTATTTTATCAACCCCTTCCCACATATAATAATGGCAATGTTGTTTGATCATCAGTCCAGACATTTTCTCCTAGCAAAGTACATGGCATATCCTGTAATATACAAGAGGCCCCACTTGTAGCAAAAACGTTTATACATTTACAGACAAACAAGAACACTTGTTTTATTATTTTAAAAATATTTTATTTATCACCCACCTCACACTCCCAAGTTGGTCAACAGCACAGCAATTAAGATCAGAACTGTGTGGGACTTCTTAACCATCAGGAAGGATAAAGTAGCAAATCTCATCTAGTTAACTCCAATGAAATTGTAGGTCTTCAATGGCAATAGCCATGATAAACAGTTATTTTTTCCACTAGTAGAGTTCTATCCTTCTCCAATCATTGACATTTTTGTTCCATCTATCAACTGATCAAATTTAGAAATATTATCAAACTGGCCATTTTACAAATAATTAAAAAATAAGAACACAAGCCAATATGAATGCTTTACTTTTCATTGGGTTCTTTTCTTCTCAAATGGTGAAGAATTGTGAAATGATGAATATAAGAAAACATGACCTATAAATTGAAACAAACAATTAATATTATCCAACTGATAAAATACAATCACACAAGCAAAGACGCACACTTTACTCTTCCTTTTTATCAGAAATGAGTCTGAGTGGTCTTCAATTCTATCTTCACCTTCCTCTGCTGTTGGACCCGTTGCTGCACCTAGACATGGACAATGAAAACCAGTTTAAAAACAGTATAAAAGAGTGTCAACCATTTGATTCAAATCGTTCATAATTTATTTATATCACTTTTACAATTTTGTCAAATATCTTGTTGAATCATTACTTGTGGATCTCATAGTAAAAATCTTTACATTTGAGTACTCGATGTTCATCCGTTTGAAAAAAGTTACCATGCTTGTAAGTAGTTGACTTACTGTACTGTAGCTTGCTAACGTTTGAGCTAACGTTTGTTGGCTTGCTAGACAGTACTGTAATTCGATGGGAACTACCAAAGTGATTTTAGCTATATAACAGTTTTCTAATTGCTTTGTAAAGAAGTTAAATACGCTTACCTGAGATTCCTTGTCCAGAAATGATGTCGACTTAACGAACTAAACTGATGTTTGTTTAACGTAGTCGTACAGTACCGTTTGCAAGCTGCAGTAGCTGGTTAGCCAGGTATACCTTAAAAGAAAACTTGCGCTACCTGCAGTAGTTAGCTAGGTATATTACAGTACTATAATGTAGGCTGCAGCGACTAAATTAGAAAATAACTATATTGGAAAATTGCTAGATTAGAAAATGAAAGTATGATTAACATCAATGATTATAACATTTCTAAATAGCAATAACTACTAATGTAGGCTAACCACAGTAGCAGAAGAGTACTAGTGAAAACTCACAGACATGACTAAATCAGAACATAAATCCGAATTATCTTCAACTGGAGTAAAATAAACGTGCTATAGCCACCGGTTATGTCTGCTGAGATACTGTAAACTATAACGAACAAAAAATGGCGGGACGCTCGAGCTGTGGCACATCTGCGTGTGCAGTTTACAATGTGTGTACGCATTCCGTCTGTGTTGTGGGAGATTATATAGAACTATTTGAACTGGTCTGAATTGCGGTGATTGGGGAATTCTTGTGACTCTAAATATCTTCAGGTGAACTTATACAGGTGCTGGTCATATAATTAGAATATCATCAAAAAGTTGATTTATTTCAGTAATTCCATTCAAAAAGTAAAACTTGGATATTATATTCATTCATTACACACAGACTGATATATTTCAAATGTTTATTTCATTTAATTGTGATGATTAAAACTGACAACTAATGAAAATCCCAAATTCAGTATCTCCAAAAATTAGAATATTACTTAAGACCAATACAAAAAAAGGATTGCCTGAATTACTGCAGCAATGCGACGTGGCATGGAGTCGATCAGTCTGTGGCACTGCTCAGGTGTTATGAGAGCCCAGGTTGCTCTAATAGTGGCCTTCAGCTCTTCTGCATTGTTGGGTCTGGCGTATCGCATCTTCCTCTTCACAATACCCCATAGATTTTCTATAGGGTTAAGGTCAGGCGAGTATGCTGGCCAATTAAAAACAGGGATACCATGGTCCTTAAACCAGATACTGGTAGCTTTGGCACTGTGTACAGGTGCCAAGTCCTGTTGGAAAATGAAATCTGCATCTCCATAAAGTTGGTTAGCAGCAAGAAGCATGAAGTGCTCTAAAACTTCCTGGTAGACGGCTGCGTTGACCTTGGACCTCAGAAAACACAATGGACCAACACCAGCAGATGACATGGCACCCCAAACCATCACTGACTGTGGAAACTTTACACTGGACTTCAAGCAACGTGGATTCTGTGCCTCTCCTCTCTTCCTCCAGACTCTGGGACCTTGATTTCCAAA
>JACXGI010016076.1:0-16453 GCA_016801175.1 Esox masquinongy | reverse complement strand
TTAATAACTTCTTCAATTTTTTCATTGGAAAATATGGTAGACTCTTTGAAATCATTAATAATTAGTCCAGTGAGGCTTCTTACTCGACTCAATGCAACATATGCTTGTCCTGCAGCAAAGATTTTGGCAAGTGAAACAACAGCTTTGTCCACGGTCAGCCCTTGTACTTTGTGAATTGTGCAGGCCCATGCCAATCTAAGGGGAAACTGACGTCTAATGCCCCCGTCATTTGTCACTTGATCTTCCTGTATCTTTATTACTGTAGCATTTTCAAATAATGTCTGGTATGTTCTGGATCTTTGGATTTTTCCAACCATTGGATCATCAAACACTACATGAATATCAGAGGGGAAGTCATCATCACTATCCATTTTAGTTGATATCTTAGCTACTGTACCGAATGCTCTATTTACAAGACCATCAGAAACATCAATATTTTTCTTTAGCATTACTCGAGCACCAATACCTTTCAAAACACATTTTGATAGACATGAATTGAAAACTTTTGTATGTTGTCCAACTTTCCTTTCCATTCTTCCAGTTTTTGGATTTCTGTTAAAATCCTGAGCGTCGATGGTGATGGCATCAGGGCAAACACTCATGTAGTCTCTCAATATTGTATTGGTCAACTTCACTGTTAGTAGCAAATATGTGAAGTGCAGTGGATGGCTCTCCAGTTTCACACTGTTTCAGCATTTGGATATCACTGGGACTTAGCTTCTCCTTTCTTTTACTTACTCGTAGGCGATTCAGCATCTCAGCAAAGATAGCATTATTCTGTTGTCTGACAACTTTAGTCAACAGGGCCATTTCAAAATGATTATCCCATAAGTTAACTGTTTTTGAATCAGCATACAGAGCGGTTCCTTTCACAGGAGGCAACTGATAGAAATCACCGACTGCAATAATGCTTACCTTTCCAAATAGGGAATAGTCACCAGTCTGTTTAATTTGACGCAGTCTCCCATGAATGTAGGCTAGAAGGCGATGGTCAACCATAGAGATTTCATCAATGATTAATATTTGTAAATTGCTAAATTTAGTACTCAAAGAGTTGATTTTCTCATCACAAAGAGGTTGGTATGGCAGTCTGGTATTTGCACCGATTTAAAACGTGTTATGAATGGTTGCAGCACCAATGTTATATGCAGCCACACCTGTTGGAGCTGTTAAAACCACTGTGATGTCATCAGGACTGTTTGACATTTGAGACAAAAGTCTGGTTGATTCATAATGTATAGCTTTAATTAAATGGCTTTTTCCTGTACCTGCTCCACCAGTAACAAACACTTTAAATGGTTCAGGGTTTTTACCACTCATTTTTGCTAGACACCACTCACAAATCTTATAGAAAATGTTAGATTCCTCCTCATTCAATGATCGCAGTAAATGCAAGGCATCCTCTCTTGACATTGTGGCATTATTAGTTTCAATAGTCCAAGCAGTTTGAGGTTGTCCGGTAAGATCAGGGATATTTTCATCAGCATCATGTTCATCAATGGCCTCCTCATCTCTTAGCTCAAGACACTCAAGGCGTTCTTTTTCTGTCTCAGGACATATCTGGGCCCACGCATCATCCAGTTAATCAATTTCTGCCAACAGTTGTTGAGCTTCGTCTATTTTCTCGCTTTCCTTTTCAAAAATGCTTTTGTTGGCCTTAACGATTGATTCTACAGTTTGTAAGTCTCCACCACATGTTACTGCACCACATCTGTAAAAATCCTCAAATGACTGAAATTGCAGCGATTTCAACTGACAGTCCTCATAGTATGGCAAGAAAAGTTGTAGGAGAGAATGATAGTATATCTCTAGATCTTTTGTGGGTGAAAACCGTGGATATCTAACCACCGCAGGTTTTGTTCGTGTCCTTTTTTTCACATATCCAAAATTATTTCTCAGTTGAATTATTCCACTTTTTTCCCCTCTGTTTGTAGGGACCTCTGACTTGCATAATACTCTATATTCTTGTGACGACTGCGCCCTCTGCTGCCTCTCCTCCCCCTGCATTAGGCAGTCTCCAGCGGTCGACGTCACCGGCCTTCTGACACCACCGCCCATCTCATCTATTCATCTCACCTGTTGTCTTGTTTAGCGCACCTGGTCCTCATTCACAATCATTCCCCCCAGTATATATGTTCCCTCTGCTCCCCTAGTTTTTGTGTGTTATTGTCTCACCATCGTGAGCATATGTTGATGCTTTTTGTCATTAAAGACATTCAAACCGAAAACTCCACGTTTCCTGCTCCTCGTCCCTACGAAGCCTGACAATTCTGAACCAAAACTTGCAAGGCATACATTTTCAAATTCATCTGTACACGGTCTGTTCTTATATCTGTCCACTAAACTTGTCATCCACAAATGTGTATCATCATCATCAGATTCATACTGAGTTTTCAAAGGCAAACTCATTTTAACCGGATTTAGTCCAACAGGAATAAATTGTACTTTGCAAGAGCATTCCTTCAAGTGCATGTTTGTTAACCGATACACAGCCTCTTGTGCACAGACTTCTCTGTTGTGCTGATAAACACTCCCAAGTTGCATCATTGCCTGTTTAGCATCCATTGTTACCATTATAACTTTCCTTCTGAGTGCGTTCAAGCAACAGTCCCTTTTCTGCCTTTGTCACATAACTTAGAATGTACACAACACAGCTGAAGGCATCTGTCACATACTGAATATCCATATTTGCATTCCAAGTGCGCAACAAGTGTGGATTATATTGGTTGACCCAAATGTCATTTGGATTCCTTTTAAGAACGATACTCTTCTTTTTACAACCTTTATTGTAAGCAAATTCAAATAAACTTTGTGTTATTCCAAAAGCAGAAAATAATTAATCGGCTGAACTGAAACTAATGTCACCATTTAAAATAGTTTGTTTGACTTTTTCCAGAATTTGCCTTGCCAGTTCATTGTCGTCTTCACCTTTCAATTCATCCATATCTGCTGACCCAGTTATAAATGTTCGAGCATAAACCGGACGTGGGAAATTGAATCTGCACTAAGTTTTCTTCTTTCTGCATGTCTTTGAATGTCTAGTGCTGTGTTTTTGTACACTATCAACAATCCCGTTGAGTTCTGCATCATCTTGTGATGGTATTTCACATGTGATGTACTGATCAATGAATTCTATGACCTCTTCATCTGTATTTTTATCAATCTGAGGAGCATCCTCAACCCAAAAAAGACAATGAACATGGGGAGAGCCTCGCTGTTGAAATTCAACACGACAGAAGTAATCTTTGATTTTACCAATAGGTGCTGCTGGAGACATGATTACGTCTTTTAGAAAGCAATGCCATCTGTGGTCAAACATTCTTGCTGCTGTGACAGGGTTTTTCTGCAAAAGTCCACACTTTTCTGACCAATCGAGATCTTCCACATTTATCTGCTTCCCTTCCTGTCTGATAATTGAATTAAGCATTTCTGGCCATCTCAGGTCTGCATATGAAAAACTACAGAAAAATGTTGGTATAGAGAGTTGTTGTATCATGGCAAACAGATCTTTCTGAGTACATTGCCAGAATGCCGGGGTACCACGAATTGGTCTTAAAAACTTATAACCTTCATCCAAGTTCAATATGTTTCTTAAGGAAGCTGGGCCTGTTAGACCTACATAGTAGGTGTAATGTTTTGTGTCTTCTTGTCATCTGATCCTTTTCTCAGTGCTATTGAAACATTAGACAAAATTTGATGAAGTTCTGATAAATACTAAGCATAAAATAAGAAATCTGTATTTTGGCAAATCGTCCATCAGCATTAAGTATTTGTCCATTCAAATATCGAGACAATGTTATTTTTTTCCTTTCGATCGTCATGAAAAGTTCGATCACCGTTAGGATATAAAACTGGGAAACACTTTGCCTCATTTGTTTTGTCCATTAGCAACCTCACAGGACTATTACCTTCAGCAGGAGCAAGAGACATGATGCTGTCAAAATGCTGATCTAACATTTCAGAGGCAATGTCAGCAGGTTGCAATTATGTCTAAGAACAGGCCACCTTGGTCTTTAATGTATGTCAAATCGTCCTCTATGTCTTCTACTTCATCAACATCATCTGTTTCATTCTGCTGTGTTGGATCATGTTCATGCATGAAATCTAAGTCATCCCCTGTATCATCTGTTTCATTCAGAGGGTTTTCCCATTCCTCAATAAATTGCACATCATTGTACCTCTTATTACACTTAAGCAGGTATGTAAGAGCATTTCTAATATGATCTGTTTGAACATATTGGTACTCATAATGACCCTTGTATGTAAGTTTTCTTTTCAGTTTGATTTTCATCATCTTGTCATCACAATGATTTCTTGGAAGAATATTGGTGACATCATTGGTATGTACTGGTACACATACAACAGGTCCATGGACACCATGTTGTTTCCCACGACGCAGGCAGAGCAATTTCATGAAAGGAATGTGTCTAGCAATGAGATGCTGCTCTACCGAGTTCAAACATTTCAGCTCAGGAGGTACAGGATCTAAGTATAGGTATCTATAACTGTCAGTACTTTGCAAACTCTGTTTTCATCATTCAAATTGTACTTTAATCTGAAGGCTTGCTTCTTGTTATTTCTGAATGTCATATCTGTATTATATTTTTCTCTGTCCTTCTCAACTTTGGTTTGTTTTCTGGTTTCATCGACCCTCTGCTTTTTCCGTAATTGCATTCTGTTTATCTTTTCTTTATTTGCATCATCACAGGTTCCTGCGCAAACACTTCCATCATCTCTGCCCTTCACACATGTGACAACTTCATAATGGTTTCCATTGCAGTGGCTTAAGTAAATTGAACTACAATTTTGAACAAATGTTTCAATGTCACCAGGGATATGATAACTAGGATATGCATTCCATCTGTCACCGTTGAAAGTCATGATAGTTGTCTGTAAAAAATCAGCTGCAGCAAAAAATTCCAGTTCTGTAGCGTAGGTCCCTGAGTAATTTATACGTGATGTTGATAAATATTGCTGTATTGACAGGTTTCCATCTCTCAAGTACATGTCAAACCGTGTAGTTTTGCTTTATGTGTTCAACTACAGAACGGCGCCTTCTCACATGCGTTTTTTCATTACCACATACAACGTATGCCAGTGACCTGAAAAAGCAGTTGCCATCTGCTTGAATTGATTTTGTCTTACAAGGCCATCCCATGGGGCCGAAGTCAACGGTCTCATTAAATACCTCTGTATTTTCATTTGTTGTTTTTAACTGTGTACACATTGTAATCTTATCTGTTGATGTAAGAGGGTTAAAACGTAAACCTGGATTTATAGCATCAAAAATTATGACATCGTCTGTAGCGAACTCCTGTGTTACAGTAGATGACTTACTCCTGTCGTCATCAGTTTGCGGCGTTGAATTGGAGTCATAAATCACTGCATTATGGTCTTCATCACGGACCTTACGCTTAGCATTAACTTTTGATGCGACCTTGGTAGCTGTCAAAACACTGGTTCCGCAAGTCGGTTTATGGTTAACTTTCAGCACCGAGCTGTAGAGTCGAGTTGTGTCATTACCTTTAACATCACCGTTATGTACATGGCTGTTCGGGTAACTCATGTTGACCATGTAGCTAGAGGATGTACCTGCATCATTCAGCATTCCACGTCACTCTGTACAGACATCAATCATGACCACTTCAACTCCAGTTATTTCAAATTGTGGTCTTTCTACACCAAATGACCATGCAAAGTCAAAAACATAGCTGTACAAACATTCAACAGAGCTAAAATAAACAACAACACTTCCCTCCTGTTGAATGTGGTTAACGTTTCAATTAGCATGTGAATCAATCAGTGCAAACCATGACCCAGCTTTCACAATAGCACATGTATTAGCACAAATAGTTAAGAGGCATGCATTATTACTCAGCACTGTGCGTTGTATGGCTACATCTAAAGGCATGGCAACATCACGTAATGCATCATCATACTCATCATCACAAACAAACCTGGTGAATGAATTGGCATACTTTATTGAGAAATCGCAGTTATACAGTCTCTGTCTTCTTGGCAGTTCAGACACGGCAATGTCCTTTCTTGGACAAAGTCTCTGATCTTACCTTGAGCTCTCATTGACCGATAAAGGCAAGTTCCTTTCACCAAAACATAATCTAAATCTTGAGTCTTCCAAATCAACACACTCTTTGTCATGTTCTTTAAAACTGCAGTCAGACTGATGGCACCACACTGCTTGTTTTGTGCATCTCCAAACTGTGGATGACCTTGATGAAAAGATCCCATCAGCACAGGTTTCTCTGGAAAGTCAACAGGTTTACTCACAGACAAACAGTCAGCAGTAACTGAGATTTCTTTCACAACATTTTTGACAGCAGTTGACAGTGAGTTTGGTAGTAGTTTGTCAAGGTTGGTATGGCATATTTGAGTTGAAAATTTGTCAGTAAAATCTTTCGGTAAAATCTGTTGGCTGTCAGAGTTGCACAAAGTTGGTTGTTTGGCCTTTGTATAAGGAGGATGCCCAACCCCCGACGTTGAGTTAGTAATAGTATTTTGGGCTTTTGAATAAGGAGGATGCCCAACCCCCGACGTCGAGTTTGGAATAGTTGTTTTAGCTTTTGTATAAGGAGGATACCCAACCCCCAATGACTGACGTTTTTTTTCACGAGGAAGTCTAACCTCGGCAGTGGTCCTCTGGAGCAGACCCCAAGGAAACCAAACTACGTTTGGCTGCCTGTGATCTTCTGCTGGGCCGTGGCATCTACAACACACAGAGAAAACACAAAAACAGTCAAGTTCAACATACCACTACTGCTAAACTATTTCATATACTTACATTGTAATCAATTCACTTTGAACTGTTTAAATATACCTAGATATTGATTAATATATTTAAATCACCACGAAAAACAAACAGCTTTAATGATTGACATGTATATTTCCACTTAATAACTTCTATTACCAAATACATTGGAATTCAAACTCTACAGTATGTGTGCATATACAGGAAAACCCTGTAGTAGGACTCTGGACATTAAGAATTGGGACAGATAATTAAAATATCTTCTACATAAATACTAACATTTCACAATATCATGCAATCGTGAGTCCTGCACAAATAAGAAATGTTAGTACTTTGAATATCCAAGACACTGACCACATGTTGAACATCTTAAATTACAAAACGCGTTATGGGTAAAACAAGAAACAAACCAACACCATGAGTATAAATTTGGTACTCAAGAGTATTGAGCAGAAATGGGTAAATGACAGAATACCTGACATGTTCATGTTATTATAAAAAAAAATCCACTGAGTCCAATTCATGGCATAGCTAAACTTTTTTAAACTGACTGCTGGGGGGTGGGAGAAATGTTCAGACAATTAGTCAGCATGTTGATTTACAGTTATGAATCCTTTCTAGTAAAAACTATTTAAATGCAAGTAGCCCATGTATCATGTATTGCAAACATGATACAAGAGTTTGTGTCTGTTTGTAGTGACAGGTGGTGGAGGAGATTAGGACAGTCAGTAGAGTAGATGGGCAGGGGAGACTTAAAATTTGACTGCTGCCCACTTTTAAAATTTGACCAATTTCCTTGGGGTGGGGGGAATACAAAAACTATAATTGTAGTTCTTGCTGATTGGTGAAAGTACAGGAGCTCTGATGCTGCTGTGCAGGCACAGGAGATGTAGAGGGTGGTGATGTCTGGTGACTGGTTATCCAAGCAGTCTATATTAAGCTACTCCCTGAAAGCTTGCAGTTCTGCATTTACCACAGGTTAACATCTTCACGAAACATTTAAACGGCAATGATACTTATTGCCTCTACTACTCTCAATCTTGCTTGCCTTCATTCATCGGCAAATTGATCAATATAGTGTGGCCTATAACTTACCTTCACTGGAAGAGTCACAAATTGAATATCTGTAAAAGATGAACGTTTCAATACAAAGTTATGCTATGGATATGGATTTTACAATTTCAAGTAAAGATAATGTAGCCTACTTTGCTAGCTATTAGGAAAATCCACAAGTCACAATTTCCAACGTATTCATACATTTGGCTGCTATTTAGATACAATAGCCATTACTGGCACATATACCACATAATTGGTCAACTACCATCTTAAATATAGCTATGGTATGAGACTAGAACCTGACTGACAATGTCAGCTTTTTAAATAATGAAAATGAGATAAAATCCTAATTGAAGTATTTATTCAGCTTGTGCTGGCTCTTATCCTGTCTAGTGACTGATTCAGACCAGGTACACCAGGTGAGCGCAATTAAGTACCAAGTAAAAGCAAAGATCAGAAGTGTCTTCGCCTCCCAGGACCGGAATTGTATAGCCATCCATTACAAGTTTTCCTGTCCGTGTAGTAAAGTCGCAATATAGTAAAAACGCCAATTTCTATCCATATTAGGCAAAACACATGCTAAAACACTTTTCTGCCAATTCATGCACTTTCATGCATTAGTTAGGCAAATTAAATAGTTATTTGTTTGGCCACAGATTACCTGGCCTGTACAAATATGTATACAGAGTATAAAATTACACGTTTAGGCTACATTTTGCACAATAAACCTCACATGCAAAAAAAAACATGCTGTAGGTCTGGAGATGTAATGCTCATAAAAGGGGAAAATACAGTCACTCACTCAAAGTAGTTTTACCCCATCAACAACTTATCTAAAATGATGTTGTAGGATTCAGTAGGATGTAGGATGTTTCAGCTACAATATTACGTTTTCTTAATCTTTACTGACGACGAGGTATACGTCGTAGTGTGTAACACTCATCTTTGCGCGAATTATGCTAGCAAGCACTTAATGTTAGCCCTTTTCCTTCAGTCACGAACAAAACGAAAAGCAAGAAAATGCATTTTCAAATGAACACAAAACCGTATCAACATCTACATAAAATTCTAACAAGAACTTTATAAACACTTAGAAACCTATTCAGTTCGCATTCTCAAAGTTGCACACGATAGAAGTCATTAAACAATAAGTACTAGCATCCAACAAGTTAACCAATGAGGTAAGTGGTTATACCCGTTAATATTAATTAAATACAAATATATCGCACTGTAATTCAACGACATCCAAACAAAACATTAAAACCGCCAAAGTAATGTCGAAGACATTGAAATTAAAACAATTCACCTCAGAAAATTCAACTTTTGCTTGGTAAAACACGCAGCAAACAGTTGGTTTTCGGGAAAATTAGAAAATGCAGATGAGCACGTGGATATCTCAACCACCCATAGATCTATCTCTTCATGTGACCACTCTAAATAAAGATAATTTGTATTTTTACATCTACACATTCGCCAGCCACTTAAATTGCATTATAGCCATCAAAAGGCAATGAAATTCTGCTGGTTGAGAATGTGCGAAAACACAGACCGCACATTTTCGATAGATATTGACTATATAATTGAAAATAACTACTGAAATCCACTGAATATGAGAGATATTGGAATATCTGTTACAAGTGGTTTATGCCCTCAAACACGACTTGTGGTAATGAAAACAGAGGTAAAATTCATTTTGCTGTTGTAATCCATGTCTGAAAGTTTAATTTGTGAAAATTAAAATGTTCAGCAACTTACACTGGGCTATAGGCTTAACCGGAAGATATACACCGTTCAGTATGACAAACTCTAGATTTTAATATTGAGACCAGTTCACAGACTGTATATATACGGACCAGTTACATTCTAAACAAATGCTAATGTTTCATTTAAGCATTTTTTTCCATAAGTCAGGAGAAACAAGTTTTGTCGTCTACTCGCAGCTACCCAATAGGCATGTGCCGGGCCCACAGAGATAATTTCATCTCGACCATGTTTCGAGCCATCACTAAATTTCAAAATCACAATGCCAAAGATATTAGGCCTATTGGCTTTGCATTTGTAAGAACTCGTGACTAAGCCTGTATTGAAAGAACCACCTATAAAGAACTTCAAATATTCTTATGCTATGTGGGAATTATTTTCAGCATACATATGTCAGTTTTGCCCTATTTTTAGTTTTACCCTGCATGCAGCAAGCCACAATTTAGCCTATTCCAAACGAAACCCATTTATTAAAACGTGAAAGTGTCAAAGAATGCAGAACAACAAGCAACCAAAACGGAACACACAAAGCAAACGTATTTCAAAACTAGAGGGCATTAAAACACAAGTTGAACAGATATTACAAACAAAACAGATTTATTAAAATGTGAATATGTCAAACAATGTAGAAAAACAAGCAACCAAAACAGAACACACAAAGTAAACGAATTTCAAAACTAGAGGGCATTAAATTAAAACAAGTTGAAAAGATTGAAAACTTCTAATCATTAACAATTTCTGTCTCCAACGCAAACAGCAAAGCGTCATCTTCGAGCCCATCCCCGGGCTCAATCCGGGCCGGGTCAGAACTCTCCTTACTTTTACGCACCATGTTTATAATTAGTCCATCAGCATTGGCAGACACCACAAGCTCGCCCGCATCTAGAAAGTGCTTCTCAAGTTCCTCAGTATGACAGAGTCCCACTTTGTATTTCGACAAGTATGCCATCAGCGCTGAGTGTGTTAGTGTAAAGCCATGGTTAACTCTGTCCTCCATTACAAAAATGGTTCCCCCATACCAAACTGCATATGCTGATGCTCTCTGTCTTAAGCTGCAGTTTCCGCATTTGTGGCTTGGACTTTTGGAATTAAAGTCCTTCTGTCCCTTGTGACAATGCGGGCAGCGGTGCTGAGATGTCACCTGAATTGCAGTCACCTCCTCTGCATAAATTGGGCTAGGAGGCGGTTGAATCGCTGGCTCTATGACCAGCCCCAGGATGGAGGGGAGCTCGCGGATGACAGTTTGCATGTTGAGGTTACGCTCTTCTCTCCGCAGACATCCCTAGTGGATAAGTTGCTGAAGGCATATGTTTTTGACTCCTCCACCATCCCGATCAGCTTGTCCCATAAAGTCAGCTTGATGCGGCCTCTGGTGTCAGCCACCCACAATTCTTTCAGCTCGCACTGTTACCCTCGAAGATTGATTATCTTACTGGTCGCCGCCTCTGGGAGAACTTTTACGCACAGCTCACCAACCTGAAAGCACACAGTACATACAGTTAAGCAACATCAGACTGTACATATTACGTTGTAGGTTGAATATGAAATCTAAATTCCAATGTCCACACATGCCATGGCTACCATTAAATGCTCAAGCAAAGTGATGATACCCCACCGTTTGCCGTGGCCCCAATTTCTTAATATCCGTGATGTTAAGTGTCTGGGAGCTGGGAGGTTCATTCCTGTCAAAGGCCACTTGAGCCACTTGCATCTGCGTCTGCTTGTTGCACAAAATATCGAACCCATCAGGATCCGAAAAGCCTAACAATAAAGCGAGGAAAAACATGATAGTTATCGCAGTAGACATGCACACACAAAAACATCAATGCTTTATTTTTTTACTTACTTAGTTGTTTAGTGCATTTCTTCACCTGTACCGCATTCCCACAGTTGGCAGCATAAACAAATTTCTCGTGGTGGTCCATGGTGAAAACCACTGCTTTGTGGTATTCTTTTCTCTCAGTTTGCAAAACTGCTGTGAAATATTTCACTTTCTTAGGGGAAATCTGTGCCCGGGAGACACTGAACAGGTAACCCTCCAAAGCCGCATCTTCGTTGCCGGTCGGTGAGGATGTTGATGCCATGATCAACAGGTACTGCACGCAAATGTTCACCTCGTACCTCAAAATCGCGATTTTATATTTGCACACTTGATACATTTTCAGACAATTTTCAGACATGTCTGCAAACTTATTTTTTCTCAGCGGGTAAACCCCACTACTCTACATATCATGTTACAATGTTGCGCTTAGGAGCACACGCTGTTTTCTCGCCCTGTCCCGCTTGCTTTTGTTTCTACCAGGTGCATCAAAAAAAATTCAATACTGACTCAATAGGTAAGTTTAGTGGCAGCTCCCAAATACACATCTTTCAAAAAGCAGAGAAACGAAAACAAAATCACAAGACCTGAAAGGAATAGTACAAAATACCCTGACTAGGCCTACACGTGACCTAAACTTAAAGCACGAAAACAGTCTGCGAAGCCTGTCCGCAAATAATCAAATCACGATCACCGACAACACACAGATGCCAGTCTACACGCTAAATGTAAACCCCTGATTGGCAAATAAGAAACAAGTCCATGTAACTGGGAATGGTGGCTAATAGGAAAAAGACGCAGAACACTGGATGAAGAAGCAGGGCAAATCCAGCGGTCTTAGTGTCCCATAGGCATTTAATTCTATACTAGCATATCACTCGGGAAGTGTCTGAGAGTAATAGCCATTTTTTGTGGCCACATTTCCCTTTCCTCACTTTCTCTGCCTCTCTGCTTGCTTTCTAATCAACATCTTTTCTATAATTCATTTTAAAATGTTACCTGCCACCACTATTACATTTATACAGTATATTCTGTACAGTCATGTCAAAGTCATTTTATTACGCAATCATGCCAAAATCATATTTTATTCAGCATCTTATTAATCAAATATTTACTTTGTGCTGTATGGTAGCTAAGCAAAGTATGCCATTTCATCTGATAGCCTTTATCAGTTAGACGAAAAACAAAAGGGCTGCGATTACAGTATAAACATAAAGGCATTTAGAAAACCACCCACCAGAATTTCAGAGAAACTTCAAACAACAGGCCCTACTAAGAACTGATTAGCTACATATACTGAGGACAATCAGGGACAGATATGCAGGTGTGATTGATGATTAGAGTCACAAGACAGGCAGATTTTGTGAGGTAAAGGAAAGTCCAAACAAATGGGAAAATTATAATCAGACAGTTTTAATGAGGCTAGCCTGGTGAGGACGTTTTCCTTGGTCAACATGCTTACCATAATTTTTCAATGGTCAGTACATTGGAAAAATAGCAACATGCCCACTATGATGCTGTCACACAATCAAAATCTTGAGTTAATATCGAGCACCTATTCAACAAAAAATTAAACATGAATTGTTTTGATTGGCTAGCAAAATTCTCAGAGAACAATACCCTTGACCTTCATTAAAAATCCCACTCAACCTGAAGTGACCCTATCCTATGTTGACAGCTGTATATTAAACAGTTATTCGAACACCAACCCAGACTTTGTGACTTTACAATGGCTCACCTCACTTTGAAGTTGCCCCAAATTTACAACAAAATTCCTTAAGTCCGCTCATGAAAGACATACTTCAATAGCCCAGACCCAATCATTGGCCAACTGACATAAAACGTCCTGTAAGTGCTTATAGCCACTAACATTCTTTAATAACATGATCAGATAAAGTTCACTCTGTTTTAATGCACTGCTTCACCCTGTCCCCAGGACCATGCCTATACACTATGAAACAAACCCTACATATCCCTTAATAGTAAACAAATTGGTGTAGATTTTAAAGGATATTAATCCTAAATAAGTTGTCAAATAAAATAATTATACTCAAATAAGTATAATTAAGGGGTAAAATCTCTTAAATTATGACAAAATGCCTTAACATTTTCCCTTAAATCAGACCTTAAAAATACTGGATTGGTAAATTAAGGTGCTATATTAATTAGTTTTTAAGGTACCAAAATCCCTTATACACCTTAAATATAATCAAGAATTGTATCTAAGCTCTATGTGTTATTATGGGTATACAGTCAAACATCATTAGTTGAACTAAGAGTTATTTACTTTTTGAAGTGTACAGTAGCTACTTAGCTAAATGGAAAATAAATCCAGTAAATTACTTTATTTTCCATTGAGGTCACAGCTAATGTTATACCTTGAAATCTACTGCATGTTTAAATGAATAATCAAAACAGATTTTAGTTTTATTTTTTATTTGTTGCTGTTTACCAACAGGATTGAAGGCTTTGATAGGACTGGTTGTCACAAAACAGTATTTCTTTTAGATTGTTTTATTTTTGCTGGGCTGCTCCTCTGCTCTTCTAGCAGCTTTCTTCATATTTCCTCTTGATCCCTCTCACTCTGGACCTCTCCTCTCTCACTCTTTCTTCTGTAATCCTCACTTTATTTTTTTAAAGGATTCACATTTCATAGTGATAGTGCTACCTGCAGGCAAATGTAGAAATTTGCAAACACTCATGACATTTCCCAGAGTTTCTAGACCCAACAGGATCTAGAAACTCCAATCCGGGAAGGCTAAAACAATTCAGAATTTTGCTTTTACCTACTACATCACCTGCTTGCCCAGGTCTAAACCAGTCCCTTACAGACAGAAGAAAAATCAGAAGTATTTCAGCCCTCCAGGACCAGAGTTGATGAACCCTTTCCTAGAGACATAAAACTGCTATCATATGATGAGGAAACAGGCACTGAACAACTTTGCCAAAAGACCTCCTTTTCGCCGTTTTCATTTCCGCAACACTAAATTTGCCAGAATTTAAACCCACTTTTGACAACTAGCCCCTAGACCTTTTGTCCATTTTTAAGATAATTTACATATAACATTTGTGGATATTACTCATCAACAAGATAATGAGTCAAAACACAGCACGTCATATGTCAACTTCCTGCTTCCTACAAATTCACAGGAAGCAAGTGCATTTCTCAGCAACCGTTTGTCCCATTGTCACTATACTTGGTATCCGTGGTCGGAATGAGGTGCCGTGGAGGTCTGTGTACATCATGTGCCAATAACTTCCTGCGTCCGACAATTTAACAGGAAATTAGGGCGTTTCTCAGCAACCGTTTGTCCGATTGTCACCAAACTTGGTATCAATGGTCAGAATAGAGTGCATGGGAGGTCTGCATACGTCATGTGCCAACTATTTCCTGCGTCTGACAATTTCACAGGAAGTGAGGGCGTTTCTCAGGAACCGTTTGTCCGATGGTCACCAAACTTGGTGTCTGTGGTCGGAACGAGATGCGAAAGAGCCGTGGTGTGTGGCGCTGATCGGCCATGTGGGGGCGCTGTTTCGGAAAATCTGTTTAAACGCTCATTACTGCCTAACGCAAAAATAAATTGCTGGGCCTACTCTCGGGCTTGTGTGGCCAATCCTCGTCTTGCACTCTGTTTGCTTGGACCCCTAATTGCTGCTTGCAGCTATATTTATTATTATTATTCCGCCGTTCAAATTCACCTACTTCTCCTGGCTAACTTTTTTGTAACTTTCCATGCTGATAGAGGCCTATCCCAAACTAACACGCAGCAATTTTGGTGTCCATAGGCCCATGCGTCTGGCGCCACCATCGGGTCAAAGCTGCGATTTTCAATTGCTCATAACTCAGGCTCTGATTGCCCTAGAGACATAAATCTGGTATCATATGATGCATGGGCAAGTGTTGAACAACTTTGCAAGAGGCCGTTTTCATTTCCGCCATATAGGATTTTCCCCCATTTTTTATTTTCTGAAAATGCTTAGAAATTTTTCACAGGCCACAAATTTTGAGCAATCTTCCTGAAAAATGGCACAGATGATCTTCAGACCAATCCTAAAAAAAGTTATTTGATGGAATTTTAATGTGAGACCATTTGTCCGTTGCAGCCAATTGAATATGGCGATGAGGCTGTCAAACAGAACGTGAGGGTGTATCTCAGCAACCGTTTGTCGTATAGTCACCAAACTTGGTATCCATTGTTAGAAGGAGGATTAGAGGAGGCATGCAATGTTTGGCACCAATCGGCCATGTGGGGGCGCTATACCAGAAAGTCACTTTGAAGGCTCATTACAGCTGAATGCAAACAGAAATTTCAAGCAAACTTGGTCTGTTGCATGACTGTATCAAGTTGTTGTACTGCAGTACATAGGAAGTTGGTAGTGCAAACCATGTGACCGCCACAGGCCATTGAAATTCAAGCTATGAATCAAAGGCTTTAAAATGTTTGAGTATAATCTCCTATATGCCCCCAACAAACAGTAAAAATATGGATGAGTTCGGCCATTGGGGGGCGCTACAGTTTATCGTCAAAGTTGAGATTTTCAAATAGCGATTTCTCCATGCTCCTTAGAGCTGTTAAAGATTAATTTATTACCTTATTCTTATTCTACCCATTATTCTGCAAATTAACTGTAGTAAATGGACTGTTTTAGATTAGGCCTTAAATTGCTTTAGACTGTTCATGGTTGCCACGTATAGAAGAAGACCTAGGTCAGCATGCCCTGTTCTTAGAAGTGATTATGGCTACAACCGAAGGCGCCAGGCCTCAAACCTGTCTTATCTACGACCCTGCTCAGTTGGCTCCAAGGTGAAGTTGCCTGTGTCTCCTCTGTATTCTTCGGTTTGTGTAGGACAGGGACTGGGGGGTAGCTCAGATCAGGAGGTCTGTTAACTCTGACCTAGAACTATGGTTGCCATGACAATGTAGGGTTCTATCTTGTTTTCCGATTAGTATGACGACTTGTTTTTGTATGTATCTTATAGCATTAGAGATAATATTTTTGGGGGCTGACAAGGAGGGCTATAAAGAGGTGAAAGCAATAATGTATGAGCA
>JACXGI010016074.1:0-16465 GCA_016801175.1 Esox masquinongy | reverse complement strand
CCCCCCCCCCCCCCCCCCCCCCCCCCCCCCCCCCCCCCCCCCCCCCCCCCCCCCCCCCCCCCCCCCCCCCCCCCCCCCCCCCCCCCCCCCCCCCCCCCCCCCCCCCCCCCCCCCCCCCCCCCCCCCCCCCCCCCCCCCCCCCAGCTTGCCTGCCTGCCCTGCGTCCTGCCCCCTATCTCCCAGACTGTCTCCTCCAGAGAGAATGACCACTGGTCCAGATCAGCTCTACAGCCACCCTGCCGCTGTGTAAATGACTCTTTGCCGAAAAGCCACCGTGCTCTGCCACCCCATCGTTGCCATGAAGAGCAGGTATTCTCAGTACTATAACCGGACCCTGATCCAGGCCCACTATGTGTTTGCCAAGAACATGACCCTGAAGCAGGTTGAGGAGCGCAAGGAGAAGGTCCAGCTCAACTCTCTCAACATCGTCTTCGTCATCGTCTGCAGCATAATCGTCCTGGAGAACCTGCTGGTGCTCACTGCCGTGTTCCGCAACAAGAAGTTCCACTCTGCCATGTTCTTCTTCATCGGGAACCTGGCCTTCTCCGACCTGCTGGCCGGCTCTGCCTATATTGCCAACATCTTCTTATCGGGTCCAAGAACCTTTGAGTTGTTTCCTGTGCAGTGGTTCATCCGGGAGGGCACAGCCTTCATCGCGCTGGCTGCCTCCGTCTTCAGCCTGCTGGCCATCGCCATTGAGCGGTACATCGCCATCACCAAAGTCAAGGTGTATGGCTCCAACAGGACATGTCGTATGTTCCTGCTGATCGGGGCATGCTGGGTAACATCCATCCTTCTGGGAGGCCTGCCCATAATCTGCTGGAACTGCATCGACCACTTGCCCGAATGCTCAGCCGTGCTGCCCCTTTACTCCAAGCGGTACATCCTGTTCGTGGTCACCATCTTCAGCATCATCCTGCTCTCCATCGTCATCCTCTACGTGCGGATCTACCTGATTGTGCGCTCCAGCCACCAGGAGGCCACCAACTCTGCAGCCTACGCCCTGTTGAAGACGGTCACCATTGTCCTGGGCGTTTTCATCGTGTGCTGGCTGCCCGCCTTCACCATCCTCCTCCTGGACACATCCTGCAGCCGGGGTAACTGCCCTATCCTCTCCCAGGCGGAGATATTCTTCGGTGTGGCCACTCTCAACTCGGCCCTCAATCCGGTGATCTACACGTTGCGCAGCAAAGACATGAGAAAGGAGTTCCTGCGTGTGTTGTGCTGCTGGGGGCTGCTGACCAGCGGGCGCCCCGCCGACCGATGCCTGGTGCCCCTCAAAAGCTCCAGCTCTCTGGAGCACTGCACCAACAAACATGAACACCAAAGCACACCCATCATGCAGACAGACTGCACCACCTGTGTCTGAACTCTGACTCAGGGCTGTTGTTATGCATCGGGTGTGTCTACATGTGAATGCAAATGTGTGCGTGCATTTGTGTGTTTGGGTGTCTGAGAGACTGGTTGGGTGAGAGATTGTGTGTGTGTGTGTGTGTGTGTGTGTGTGTGTGTGTGTGTGTGAGGCAGAAGGGGGCGGGGCTGGGCACAGGTGAAGAGACTTAAAGATGAAAGCACACCTGAGATCCCACATCCCTCATCTTCACGCCAAACCTGGGACACAGTGGACACTATCTGCCTGTCTGTTTGGAGAGATGTTGTTATAGCAGAGTAGACTCTCAAATTACAATCATACCTGTGTGAATACCTTTGTGAACACAATCGTCATTCAACAGATTCACCACACATAAGCGTGTGATAATACAATCATCCTTCAGTAAATTCACTATTATTCAATGAATTTACAATTGTTGTTGAAGCTGTTTTTACATATATACACACACACATATATATATATATATATATATATATATTATGTTTATAACATCCCTTTGCTTAGGGACGTTAGCTATTACAGAGTGAAGTCACGATCTGTGTTGAGGGAGTCTTGAGTGCAACGATACATTAATGTGCTGCCTATCCTTATTTACATGTATGCAGACTCCTATTGAAATCCAAATACGGACACCAAATACAAAACACATCCTGGTGATTGGTCATGCCAAGTTGTTTGGGCTTTTTACAACTCCTGTACAATGAAAAGCTTTCATATATTGCACTTTGTAGATGTGTAACCATTTTGTGATTATCTGTTATGGCTGTTACCCTTTTTAAAGGTTAAACCACAAAAGTATCCTTGAGTGAGTTAAGTGTTTATCCATACAAACAAAACTCATGGGCCATTGCTTATTTAGAAATACGGCAGCACTGAGGCAGTGTCTAGCCCTCAGTCAGTACCATGCAGGCCAAACCCCTAGAATTACCCCTTTAAAACGGGGCTATACACTATATCCCCATATATAAACATGCATAGATCCCTTTTAATTAACTGCAAAACAAAAGTACTCTGCTAACGTATATTGCATGACATTCTAACTCCTTTGTAAGAACTAATGTGTATTGGTATACTCCAGCAAGTTCAGCTTGATTATTAACACTCTCTCTGCTCACTTTGTAACTCGTTCCTCTCGCTTTTACTGTTGCCCTTTTGTAACCAAACAGTCTCCTAAGAGGAAGGCCAAATAAGAAAGCACATTTCCCGAAGTGAGTTGGCACTGATAAATTTTACTCAATGACAGCTGTCCAGCAGCCCATAACCAACAAGACTGTGGTCTTGACAATGTTGCAGCTACGCGTGGGCAGTGTGCTTTCTGTTTTCAATTGGGCTTGCTCCACGGGAATGCGGCTGAATGTAAGTATGAAGTGTATGGAGCCCAACAGCTCTACCGTCGACAGTATTATTGATAATTGGTTTGTCATTGACGTACAAAGAGTGGGATTAAACAGGTTTGGTCACTCTTACTGAAGTCTTAAAACACCACCCCCACCACCACAAATAACAGGACACGTTACCACCAAGCCATTCCAGGTAGAAGTGAAGAAAAACAGTACAGTCCTGTTTAACACAGGAAGACATAGGATTAGTCCAGAGTAAACACGTCTGGTCTTCCCCAGTTCCACTAATCCCTCTTCCCTTACAAAAACGAGAGACGATCCAGTTTCAAGAGGGGGTGGGGGGGGGGTCCCTTTCGCTCCTGGCGAGAGGTCAGCCTCTTTATTTTCTGACCTACATAAACTCAACTTCCTTTAGCCACAGGAAGTCCTGTGTTTCACTGAGCGGTTCCTGTTGTTCAAGATGAACTTCATCTGCCTTTGTCCAGACACATTCACTCACACTGGGCCACGCTTCTGGTAGTCATCATATTTCCACACAGGTTCATACAGCCTACCGGTTAGACAGACAGCCTTAGCCTGCAGTCTGAACAGACATGCTCCCTTTTACAACTGTTTCACTTGATAATAAACTGTGCATATACAGTATATTCAAAAGCTTGACCATCCCATTTAAGACAATGAAAGCACTTCAAAGCGCTTCTTGATGGCCCCACTCTCTCACTGGTTTTGAAACAAGAGACGTAATTTAGCCTTTGTAAAGACACCTATCACCTTCAATGTGTTGCGTAACCCTGAATGATTTATATGATAAGTATATGAATAAATATGTCTGTGAGTATGGCTGTATTATGTATGGAATGTCTTGTGTGCAATAGTCTTGTGTGTCCAGTAGCATGCTGCCTGTGTCAAATCGGTACAATCTAAACACTAATAGAGGTACATAAAATGTTTTTGTTAAGTGCATTCCTTTTTATAAAATAAAGAAAATATTATGAAAATATGATGGGTTTTGTAGGTTTTTTTATCAAGTGTATGCGCATAAAAATAGTTTGTTTGTGCATGTACTTTACTTTTGGAAAAATGCCTACGGGATTAAATTAACTTTTCATGTCCTGAGACGCTTCGAAATCCAGGCCTATTGCCATTTTACACAATCTCACGTCTGCTTAAAATGTAATCAAAAACTGACATTTAATCCAAACATGCTCCAGCAATGTCTGAAAATACTTGTTTCAACATGAAATAGCTCTATTGATATCTTAGCATTAAACTTGCCTTGTTAATCTTGGACTTCACATCTAACAGCAGAGTATTAACTGTTTGGAGTCTAACATAAGAAAGCAATTTTTTTCTTGTTGTGTAAAATGTTAGATCATATGGGGATGGGAGAAGGAGGCCATTAAGAGAAAGAAAGAGGGGTGCGGCACTGTTGAGAAAAGATTATTTAAGAGAAAGTGCCTTTTTCTCTAGAAGCTCTGCTAAGATGGGTCCTGGGAGGGAGAGTCTCCAGGCTAGCCTTGGGAGTAGACTATGGGCCAAGGCCTGGGAGAGGCCGATGGGAGTGTGGCCTTGGGAGAGAGCCTGGCCTGGTTGCTGTCAGACGTCCAGAATTCCTGGGTGGGAACATCGGCTGAATAAGCCCCAGGAGACAGCATTTTGCTGGGAACTCAGCCAAGTTATTCCAGTGCTCCGCAGCAGGATATGACATCAGACTCCTGAAAACTGTAGGTGTCTACACTGTGTGCAAAGACAGCTGCATATGATTATAAAGACATGAACACACAAGCATGCATACCGTGAAACAATTCTTGTATAGATGTAATTTCATAACCATAACGCACATGTTTCTTTTTCATTTGTGGAACCAAAGAAACTATTTCCTATCCCCTTACCTAACCTTAATTAACTACCCCTTATCTCTAAACATACACCTAAAAAATCTCTAAATGTACATCTAACTCTAAACCTAACACCAATGCCTAACTCTACCCCCAATTCTAGCATTAAGCCCAATTATAAGATCTACCCTAAACCCTGCCCCCAAAGTGGAAATAGACGTGGGGACTAGAATTTTTTTTTTTATGGGGACTGAATTGTCAGATGTTACTGTCTTCTGGTATCCACATACATGGTAAACCCGGATCTGACCCATGCTGAAACGCTCTAAGCCTCAAGCGATTCACTACACATGAACTGTAATGCAGTAGTGGCACCTTGTGGTGAAACAGACATTTTCATTCTTTTGTACCCTTGTTAGATGGAAGGGTATTTAAAAAATAAAATATGTAACGGTTGATTTATCTTTCAAAAAATGACGAACGAATCACTTGTGTTCGGATGTTTAACGCAAATTACCAAAATATCTCAAATCAATGAGTTCTATTAAGACATGCTGTCTTTTGTGAATAGGTCACTGGTTTGAATAACATAAAACGGCACACCTTCAATTATTTTTTGATGCATGTTCCAAAAGCAAATTAAAGGTATGTTGTCACAAGCAAAGTAACTTCACTGTAAAGTAACAAGCTAGTTAAGTCTTATGATTGAGAAATGCAATAGAAAGCACAATAGTAATGCTCAATTTGAAGCGATTATCTAGCAACGTAAACAAACCACGCCCCCGCCGCCCCACGTGTGCGTTTTACCAAGTCCGTTGTACAGCAGTCTCCGTAAATACACAAGCAAATCACTTTATGAAGCCACATATGGCATACAAAACTACAACCAACGACGTTACGCACGTTATGTTGGTATTTGTAAAGATATTCGATTTCCCTCGAAAATGATGTCCACTGTGGTGAACCAGTTGCGTGGTAAGCAATTCAATGGGGGTGTCAACATTTTACGATGTTCCATGGATTGATGAAAACAAAGCAAAAAACAAACAGCCAATGATATCAATGTACTTCATTTCTTGCGTTGGTGGTACAATTTATGCAAACGTTAATCAATACATTTATTTGTTAAATGTGAGCCCATATTATCAGTGCGTTTCACCTATAAATCAACATAATGGTAAATCCCAAAATGCCCGGGTTTCCGCGCGAAAAGACGGCCCGCGCGCCTGAACTGCATGATATAGCCAGTCTACAGCAGTTGCCACACTCGCACTGTTGTTCAGAAAGCTTTGATTTTATCACATTGTTTTAACGATTGTTTGTTTTATTTTCTTGCTTTTATCTACACGAGTTTTGTATTTTAGTTTATCACGCTTACATTTAAAATGCCAGCCAAGACTTCCTTGTCTCTGCCGGAGGATGTCAGGAAAAGGTACGGTGAAAGCTAACGTTAGTTAGCACTAAGCTAAACGCTACTATGTTGCAGCGCTGTCAATGTTTGGCTAGCTATACGTCATTGTATTTTTCCGTTGTCTGGTCAAATAGACAAACAAATTGCACATTTACTTTAAATACACCACGCAATGCACCATCGTGTGTGTGGCTATTCATGGCTTGTGCACAGTGATGCGAATCCATATACCCATGTTGAAACAGCTAGTTATCCAGTTAGCTGAGCACTTAGCCTCTTCCAGTTTGCCTGTCCAACGGCATTTCAAAAGGTAGCTAGCTGTACCAAAGATGCGCTGTGTATGGGAATAGATTTGGCGCCAAATAAAACATTATGGCTCACGTCAGCTGCTGAGTCCGCGTCCAATATTGGAGACGTACATGCTATATGGTTATTAATGATAGTGTAAGCGGTTGCGTTCAGTAAACGACAGCTAGTTAGCTAGTTATTAGTGACTATTTGTGAAACGTTAGCTAGCCAGTTAACATCAACCGTTTTAACTAGTTAGGTAGCTAGGTTAGTTATCCACAAAAAAAATTAATGTCTAATTATATAACTATCTCATTGGTCCCCTGTGAACTAGGGTCGTATAGATTTGACTTCCTGTAGGTGTTTGTGATATGAAGTGGGTTAATGCCTTGTTTTTACTTACAGGCTGCAGGTGTTGGAAAAGGATGCAGATGGGATCTCGGATGAGGTGAGTGATCTTGGACATTTGCTTTCTTTTGTTGTTGTTGTGGAATACTTAAATTTCACCATTGGACAATGACTACCGCTTTTTCTAATACATTTCAGTAATGTAGAATGCATGGCCCCTTCCAAAATATTCCCTAAATCAGTCTCTTCCTTGTAGGACTGTGTCAAAGAGAAGGTCAAGCTGCTACAGGACTTCCTTCATGCAGATGCTCAGGACCAACTCAACAACTTAGAAGCTAAGATGAAAAGTTCTGAGATCTCTATGGTGAGTTCTCGGTCTAACTGAAATGTTGTCTTTAAGACAACGCGCATTAGCAGCCTATAGAAAAATGCGTTTCCCGTTTCTCTTCACCCTCCGTCTTGTCTTTTTGTCGACGCTTGCTAAGTTGATCGCTTTTGAAGCGTTTCTAATTCACTTCTGTGTTCTGTGAGTGGATTGAGTGATTCTTTTTGCTAGTCTGGACCAATTGGATACAACAGGTGTGATGCATAAATATATTTATGTTCTGCTCAAGTATGGATTTTGAATCAAGATGTTATCAATATACCAGAGTATTGCCTTCAGTAGTAGGTTTAGTGTCACAATACACTAACAATCAATGTGTCTGGACAAAGGATGCAAAGGATGTGTTGTCTCCAGAGATGAAACGGCATGAACATTTCATATCACTGTTAAAGTGGCCAAAATTATCATCGTATTGTTCAAATGTGCTGGAAATGTTCAGAGTACTGATACACACTGAAATCAGTTCAAGTTTTGTATTGAAAACCAACAAACAAATAAAATGAGCAGCACTACACATTTTGTGTGCACCAACATTAAAATAATAACATTAAAGATGGCACCATGTGGCTGTGAGAGAAGTTTCACTAATGCAGGTTCTAGTGAATGCAACCTTAAGCAAATCAAATGTGCGTGTAAAAGCAACACAAGTAAAGCAATGTGCATGTACTGTAAGAACAATTCAACCAAATGTAAAAAATCAAAAACGATTGTATGTCTGTTCTCTGCTTCATAAAGAAATAAGGCACTTCTGGCATAACATCTTGTATTTATGCATCTTTGTTCACTTGAGATTAATGTGAAAATATTAGCATATTTACTTTGTCCGGTTTAATTTACCTTGCATTTGCTATAAAGTAGTGGGTGGTGGTCACGATGACTCGAATATGGGTTTTTTTAAAGCTTTTTTTGGTTGACTATCTTCAATTAAGTTTCCCTCAGCACTCTTGTAAAATCCAAAATATGACCACACTTCAGATTAGTTCCTCTTAGAAGGCTGAAATCTCCCAAGCGAATTCACTCTTCCATGTTTTCACACAACAAAACCCAGGTTGCATGCTGTGCCTGTGTCAGACTGTTGCTAACTGGTTGATGCTGGACAGTATTTACTGTGGGTTTTTCAAACCGTGGTAATTAAACACTGTTTTAATTATTTCAATTTGAAGTATTTGAGTATTACTAACCGTCAGGAATTTTATTGTGAAACCGGTTAACATTTCATCCCTAGTTATCTCAGAACTACTTTATCCAGACAGAACCCCAGCAACTGCTAAGTTTGTCAGTATCAAACATTGAATAGCCATCTTCACTGGTTATTGAATCAGTGATGCTCTGATAAAATCAATTTGGTTTTTCACCAATCTAACTTGTGAGATAGTGGCCAGTGAAGTAGTAATGTTTTTGTTGACAGTCTGCTTTGAAATGTGCATATTGCATTATGGTTTACAAATCACTGTTGTTAAGTGAACTATATGCTAGCAAAGTTATTGTGTATCTGGATACTTTTTGTATCATCTTGGATTGCAAATATATTCTAGCCTGTCTCATTGTTTTTTAAACTGTAATGAGCAGTTTCAAAATCTTCATGGCCTTTTGAATTATTGATGTGTACTATCCTGTGCAGCACAAGTACAGGGGTAACATTGCAGCCCAGACCGCATATGGAGTAGCATATGGAGAATGCACTGGTGATTGTGCTATCCACTCATTGATCCTGTCCATTGTGTCTGACAAAATTGCCAGTTTAATTTTTCTGTTGCGAAAGTATAATTTTTTTTTTTTGGTATGCTGCATGTCTTTAGCAGCAAGTGTGGTAGTGCTTGAATGGATAACTAGTCATATTGCTTGAATGTTATGAGGTTTTTTTTTTTGCAAGTAATATCAACAATGCCTGCCTCACTGATGCAGCAGGCACAGTTAACTCTCAGACTCCGACAGAATATGCATATGTGGAAATGTAATGCCAAATGTGCTGATAAATTTCAGGCCTGGGTGTACAGATTTTATTTTGGATTCTGCATTTACTCCTTAGAGGATTTTTATGAAATGTTTCTCCTATTTCTATGTGACAGTGATTTTGATCAGGGCCTGCATGTTCCCCCCAGGATGGCTACCTCTCTAAGGTGAAGGCCTTATTGGGACGTGAGCTGCATGTGGAGAATGGCTTACACATGGATGGTGTGGGGCAAAATGGCAGAACCAATGGCTCTACAGCAAATGGCAAGGAAGAAAGTGAAGAGAGAACCATGGATGTCCAAGATGAAGCTGATGTCATCAAGTCTCCTTCTGCCCCCAAAAGCAAAGGAGTACGGAAGAGCAAATCAGACTCTGAGCCCAAGAGTGAGTAGGATTGGCTGGAAATATAAAGTGCTTCCCTGGATAAATCATAGCTCATGCTCTGTTATTTGTATTTGCTCTCATCTCCTAACTTGACACAGACTGTACATTCTGGTTATGAGTGCTGATGCACAGATGCATGTGAAAACGTTGCAGCATTGTTGACATTGTATTTACATTATATTTCTATTTGTCCAGAATCTCCTGGATCTAGAGTCACAAGGACCTCTGCCTCTGGGAACCAACCCACCATCTTATCAATGTTCTCCAAATTGTGGGTACTAGTCATTCTGTTTGTCTGGTTTCATGATTTTCTCTTGCATGAGGTAACCATCACGTCTCTCCCTTTCAGTCAGAAGCGCAAGTCTGATGAGGTGAACGGAGAGGCTACCAATGGGGCAGTGGAGGATAAAGATGAAGAGCAGGACACAGAGGAGTTAGAGGAGGTGAGGTGGTGTTACTGTCACCTGTCCCTCAGATGTCTTATGTGAGTCATACTTTTTGTCCACCTAGTAATCAGTCCTTTCTCTTGTAGACCCAGGAAGAAAAGCGTCTTAAAGTGGAGTCTGATGACAAGTAAGACCTTCTTTTAAACCCATCAGTTTACATTGTTCTTTTGGCGTTAATGCTCATGGTCACTGTCCTATTCTCCTCTCAGGCCTGTTGCACAGGACGTGACTATTGGGAAAACAAAGCCGGTGGCAGCACCTAAGGTGAGGGCCGTTCCTGCGGCTTACAAATGACAATAAAAATAGAACCTGGTCATTTATTTGCTAATTGAACACAAACTCAATGCATGCATTGAGTTGCATGTGTACTGTGCTTTGAAAGGGATGCAAACACAATGATGTTGCTATATCCATGTTTTCTTTTTTGCATGCAGGACTGCTTCCTGCACACAAAGCCCCGGCCTCTGTCAAGTTTGCTTGCGGTTCTGTTGGGTCAATTAATGATTGTTTTGAAAAAGAACAATGCTGTTGGCCACTTTGCTTTTCAGTTCTATGATTCGTTTTATTTATTGATCTTCAGCTTTTAATACAATGCAAGAACACCCTGTGTATCAACTGCTGGACCTCAATGTCAGATGTGGTTTTGTAGGCTCAAGGACTTTGACCTTGTAAAGAAGCCCTCTGATGAACTCTGAATATAAGTGCACCCCAGGGGTGTGTCGTTCCACCGTTGCTTTCTGTCTTCACAAATGAGATTTTTTTTATATTTTTTTTTAGGGAATTTGAGCCTTTTTAAGCATGTTGATTCTTTGGTCCTGGTGGGACATTATTTTAACGGATTGTGAAATTTGATGGCTATTTTAATCAGGTTAACAATCTTCAGGGGTGGTGCTGGTCAGATGGCCTCCTTCAAATTTAACATGAACAAGATGTAGGTGCTGGTCATCAATACCAGTAGCCTGCCAACACTATCCGCTGTCTGAACAGCTGTCCAGTGGAGGTGGTTAATCATTTTAAATTCATAGGAACACAATGATAACCTGAGCGTTTCAGAGAATGCAGACTATTTTAAAGAAAAGAGCTACCCTTAAGGTTCGGGATCTGTAAGGATGTTCTGGAGGGGGTATCCTGCTGTTTGTTGGAGAGCATCCTTCCGTTCAACATGACTTTGGTATGGCTACCTGAGCATGAGGAGGAAAATCAAACCTACCAGAATAGTCAACACAGCCAGTAAAATAAATGGCCGCCCACAACCTTTTTTTAAAAAAGGTTTTCTGTTGTATAACAAACTTTTATTTACAGCAACAACCTGTGGAGGAATATTATAGGGGAGAAGGAGCAAGAGGGTTACCCCTAATTGCTCAGAGACAGAACGACAACTTTTACCTTGCCACTTACGGATTACAACCATGGACCTTCCGGACACTAGTCAGGTTCCCTAACCAATAACCCCCATTGAGTAACTTGTATTCCAAGTAAAAAGAGATGCACTGGCTGTCATTATTGACCCACTCATGTGTGACCATCAGTTTGAAATGCTCCCCTCTGGCTGTTGCTTCAGAAATGGCCAAGTAAAAAGTTGTGGGTCAACCAAAGGCAACTTGAGTGTTGTGTATTCCTACCTTTTCTATCAATGCAGTGTTCGGCTATGAATGAATATATTAATGTCCTGTTTTAACCCAGTGATAATGCTGTATGATGGATTAATAGTTTATATGTGAGTAAAACAATGTGTTCTCTTTTCCATTGTGTGGCGATGCCAAAGAAATTTCCATCCTGGGTGGACAAAGTTGTTCTATGTCAGTATCACTTTTCTCTCCTGTTTCAGACTCCGCCCCCTAAATGTCCAGACTGCAGGCAGTATCTGGACGATTCAGACCTTAAGTTATTCCAAGGAGATCCCGATAATGCAGTGAGTATCAAGGGTTTAATGCTGTGAAGTTGACATTATCATCAAGGCCAACTGGATATTTATGGACTGCACTAAAAATCCGGGTAGGAGTGAAAAAATGTATGCAACTATTCAAGGTTGTTTGGCTGTGATGTTTCATTAGTTGTCTACTAGACATCGTTGGTTCTAACGTATGTACGCTTGCAGCTGGATGAGCCGGAAATGTTAACAGACGAACGACTTTCCCTATTCGACTCAAACGAAGATGGTTTTGAGAACTATGAAGAACTACCCCAGCACAAGATTACCAACTTCTGGTAAGTAATCCTTTCCTGGTGTCTCTTCCAAATAAAGCCTCAGTTGTTTAGTCTGTTGGCTGAATGTTATTTTTCTGTGCAGTGTCTATGACAAGCGTGGCCACCTGTGTCCATTTGACTCGGGGCTCATTGAGAAGAATGTAGAGCTGTACTTCAGCTGTGCAGTCAAGCCGATCTATGATGACAACCCCTGCATGGACGGTATGACTCTGAGGCCTGGACCTTTTTTACAATATCACATTTTATCTTAACAATGTAAGGCAAAATTTGGATTTTTCACCATACAATTGTGTGAATATATTATAGAAATTATCTAATAGCTTACTACTACTACTGTAGGTGGTGTCCCTGCCAAAAAGCTTGGTCCCATCAACGCCTGGTGGATCACTGGTTTTGATGGTGGAGAGAAGGCCTTAATTGGATTCACTACAGGTAATCTGAAAATCCTCTTTAGGTTTAAGTGGCTAGAGGGCTGAAACCTCTTCCCAATACAGGCGTGTACAGTGTATGACAACCTCTAACCCCTCCCAGCCTTTGCTGACTACATCCTGATGGACCCTAGTGAGGAGTATGCCCCCATCTTTGCTGTGATGCAGGAGAAGATCTACATGAGCAAGATGGTGGTGGAGTTCCTGCAGAAGAACCCTGATGTTAGCTATGAAGACCTCCTGAACAAGATTGAGGTGCAATATTTTAACAAGGATGACACTGAGTGTTGACGCTACCGTTTATCATGTGGATGTTTCAAATTCACCCTTTTTTTGGGGGGGGGGATCCTAAAAGACAAGACCCTCATTCTAACCTACCCCATGGTGGCATCAGCCCCTGCACTGACTTGACTAACCAGCTCTCCTCTTTGCCCCTCAGACCACAGTGCCTCCTGCTGGCCTGAACTTCAACCGCTTCACGGAGGACACGCTACTGCGCCACGCCCAGTTTGTAGTAGAGCAGGTGGAGAGCTACGATGAGGCCGGGGATTCTGACGAGCAGCCCATCATCGTCACCCCCTGCATGAGGGATCTGATCAAGCTGGCCGGGGTCACCCTGGGGAAGAGGTAAGGCCAGCTCCTGGTACCTGCTGATTTTACAACCCTAGAGACGGTAAACAAACCCCTCCCTGTCCTGCTGTAGCGCTGTGTTTATGAATTGTCAGTGGAGGAGGATCCTGTCTTGTTCCTAGCATGGTGATAGAATGTGTTATGGTCAAGCCCACACAGCTAAAGCTTAAGTCAGCAGGGTTGTCTAAGTTTCCATGCTGATTTGTGTTGAGGGGCACTAAGGTGGGGTGGCGGTTGGGGAAATGTCTTCCTGCTGCTCAAATCCCTCTGGACCCCTGTGTTTAACACTACTCTTGACATTCCCAAATGCAGCATGCTGTTGTACTGGTAGGTATTCTACAGCCCTTCGATCTGAATACATCCTTTGCCTGTTTGTTCTGTGTGCACTCTAACAAATTGGAGCCCTGAAAGCTCATGTAAAGATCATCCTAATTCATGTCTGTTTGCTTGTTAATGAAAACCAACTACTGCATGGCTTCATCGGCATGGCCCTTTGGTTGTCAAGGGCTTGAACACACGGCATCACTCTCTGTGCTCTGTTAGTGCATTGACAACGAACACCCAACCACCTGCTTCTCTCTCTTCACAGGAGAGCTGCAAGAAGACAGGCCATCCGTCACCCTACCAAGATTGAGAAGGACAGCAAAGGCGGGCCCACCAGAGCCACCACCACTAAGCTGGTCTACCAGATTTTTGACACTTTCTTCTCTGACCAGATTGACCAGAATGAGAAGGATGGCGGTATCAAACGCCAGCGATGTGGCGTCTGTGAGGTGACTTGCTGACTCCCATAAGTCTTGGCGTTACCAGTCTTCTGTCATTGCCTGTTGGTTTCGCTAAAACACTCTGCCAAGAAAATTTAACTTGGTACTTATGCAACTAATTGGAAAAGTCATCCGTTTCATAATTGGAGAGCTGTGGCTGTGTGTGTGAAATTTCAACCCTCTTGTCCTGCTTATTCTCCCATGTCCAGGTTTGCCAGGCTCCTGATTGTGGCAACTGCACAGCCTGTAAGGACATGATCAAGTTTGGGGGTAGCGGCCGCAGCAAGCAGGCTTGCCAGAAGAGGAGGTTAGTTGGCTTATCTTTAGGGTTTTTCTTCATGTGACTGGAACTCCTTACCTTTTTATTCTGTATCAGGGTTTTTTTCAGCTCAAAATTAGGCAAAGGTGGTACCCCAACCCCTGCTCCACCAGACACTCCTATGTGATATACTTTATATAATATATGGCTACACACTTAGTGTTACATCTGCCCTGTGGTCCATGTCCTCCCTAATAGCAAAAAACAAGCAATATATTTACTCTTTATATATTAACATGTTATATATATACCGTTTTTAACATGTAGGTTTTTGCACTGATGCTTTTAGTCTTTTTAGTTCTCCACTGCCTGTTGATGACTTGTAGACATTTTATGGGATTTAAGTGCATGCAGCCTATAGTTTCTGCTTTGCTGTTTTACTACACCCCCCCCATCACATTGACTCCACAATGCTTCTAGCATAGAGAGCATATCCTCCTCCATTACGTCTGAGCCACCCAAATCAGTTGATATTAATTGTTGTGCTATGTTCTTGTTAATTTACCTCACAAACAAAACGGCTCAATATATTACAGCTTGTAGCATTGTTTTTTTTCCTCCATCCTGGCCTTGACGCTACATTCTTTATCTCCCCCTCTTGACTCCCTTCAGCTTACTTAGCTTTGCTGCTTGTGCTGATCCATCGTCTTCACTGTCCTATTTATATTGTTAGTGACTTAAATGTTAATTTCTTTTTTATGCTGTAAGTTGCATGTATGTTTTTGGGAAAAGTACATATCCTAATCTGTCTTTTCACCAGTCATCTGTTTCTTGAATTCTCTTTAAAAATACCTATTCTACTAGAAGTCATCTGAAACATTATGTGGATAGGATGTAATTTAGGTGTTATGTTTTATTTTAAATATTTTGACATGCTTTTATTTAAACGAACTAGGATCCAGATATTTTCCTGAAGTTACCTCCGCGATGTCTGGACAGGTCGGGTTCTGTATGCAGGGTTGCCAGACTACATTGACAATAAACCGCAAAACATCAACATAACAAGACTCTGGCTGTAAAAAAAAAAATATATATATATGCGCGCATGCCCAAACAATTTTTCTCTATACAAGCCTGTTAATCAACCCACGCAAATCCATTTTTGCACGCACACTCATTAAAGAATTTGTCTGGAAACCTCCATCTGGCAACACTGTCTATATGAAAAGTGAACTCCTTACTGTAAAATGTGCTGCTCATAATCATGTTTTACCATGCCAACACAGGTGGTTTGAGATTTTGGGAAGGCGGTCGCCTTTGCGTTTTATATGCAGGAGGAACCCTATGTATGTTCTAAAATGTAATAATGGAAGTATGCGGTGACTGAATTGGCTTTCATGAGGTCTTCAGACTACAGGTTCCAATGTTCTGGATTTTGTACATGGCTATGACAGAATTAAAATTGTTCAGACACGTTTTTCTCCATCCTAACCTAGACTGTGGTGATGAATAGACCAGCGTCTTTGTACAAGTGTGTGTACGGTCAGGGTCTGCAGCCACCCAGCCTAACATTTATTCTGGGTTTTGCAGCCAATTGACATCCATGTCCTCTTTCCCCTAAGATGCCCCAACCTGGCAGTGAAGGAGGCTGAGGATGATGAGACCATAATAGAAGAGGAGGAGTTATTGCCTGTACTGAAGGCACCTCCAAAGAAGTTGTCCAAGACCAAGACTAAGAAGCAGAGCAATGGCAAGCTTACCTGGGTTGGAGAGTCTGTGAAGGTATGTCTTACTGGTGAAGTACTAAACTCAGTCTGTTCTGTATGATCTGTAATGTAGAATGTGACTCACTTGCTGCACGGCAAACTCCTTTGGGGATAATAAAGGTTCTCTGACCCTCGTTCAGACTGTTGGGAAGAAGCAGTACTACATGAAGGTGCGTGTGGACAATGAGGTGCTGGAGGTGGGAGACTGTGTTTCTGTCAGCTCTGATGAGCCGACGGTTCCACTCTACCTGGCCAGGTTGGTTTTTAATAGTTCGTACAAGAGTTGTGACCTAGCCTTTTTCTGTACGGGCCTGATGACCATTTTGCGTTCGGCCTCTAGGATCACGTCCCTGTGGGAAGACAACCATGGGAAGTGGTTCCATGCCCACTGGTTCTGCCGTGGTACAGAGACAGTGCTGGGAGAGTCTTCAGACCCTTTAGAGTTGTTCCTTGTTGACGACTGTGAGGACATGCAGCTGAGCTACGTAGAGGGCAAGGTCAATGTCATGTACAAGGCCCCCTCAAACAACTGGTTCATGGAGGTAAGAAGAAATTGGAGTCTAGCCCAGTCCTGGATCAGTTTGTCCAGCGTTGCCCACTCCTATGGTCATTGCTAAACATCTA
>JACXGI010016073.1:0-16468 GCA_016801175.1 Esox masquinongy | reverse complement strand
GGAAATCTTTAGAGTTCTCTAGCCTTAGGTTAGCCTGTTTTGCTATGTTAGCATTAGCATTTGTTGATTCACCTACCGGACAGGACTCACAGTCCGACCGGAGGAGCGCTCTGGTGACTAAATCTTCTAAGCGGTTGATCCGTTCCTCCAACAGCTGTCTTAGCTCCTCCATCATAAAAAATCACTCAGAAATACAAAACAACTATGCTGAGCTCCTCTTTTAAAAATTACATAAAATTGTAAAAATATGATTAAAACAATTATAGAACAAAAAGGAAACAAATGTAAAAGATTAAAAGAAGATTAAGAGAAAATTAAAAAGTAAGAAAAGATAGAAAGGTTGGCAAAAGGCAGGAAGCAGGAGAGTTGCGTTATGCGACCTACAGGCAAGCAAGCTAGACACCAAAAACCAATTTAATACAATTGATCAAAGAAACAGTTCGACATCTTAAAGCTTCCACATGTTGTCTCGACACACTGCCATTAGACTTTATTAAAACAATTTTTAACTCTATAAGAATGGACCTACAGCAAATAGTTAATAGCTCTCTGCAATCAGGCATTTTCCCAACGTCTCTAAAAACAGCTGCCCCAGGTTAAAAACATTTCCAGGTAAAAACACTTCTCTTTTCACGTGCCTATGACTGAGCACTTAAACTTAACCACACTGTTTAGCCTTATAGCTTCCTATGTTTTTATCCTGTTTTTATTCTTTTTATATGTTCTTATTCTATTTTTTATTATTATGATGTTGTTTTGATGTTTTCTTTTGAGTATTTGTTTTTATGTTATTGTATTTTTATATATTTTTTTCTTTTTCTTTGTAAAGCACATTGAATTGCTTCGATGTATGAATTGTGCTATATAAATAAACTTGCTTGCTTGCTATAGAAGCCATTTTCCCCAGAGAGAATCATTATAGAGGCTATGTTCCTGAGTTCCACCTCAGGGCAGCCACTCCGTAACCCAGAGTTCCACCTCAGGGCAGCCACTCCGTAACCCAGAGTTCCACCTCAGGGCAGCCACTCCGTAACCCAGAGTTCCACCTCAGGGCAGCCACTCCGTAACCCAGAGTTCCACCTCAGGGCAGCCACTCCGTAACCCAGAGTTCCACCTCAGGGCAGCCACTCTGTATCCAGAGTTCCACCTCAGGGCAGCCACTCTGTGTCCAGAGTTCCACCTCAGGGCAGCCGAGGGCAGGCAGGTTTGTTTTGCCAATAAGTCTGCCTCCTTAGTTTGAAATGACAATGAAATACAATGTAGGGAACCCTGTGTTTGATCTGATGCCTAAACTGCCTGCCTGGATCATGCTTGTTTCCTAGGCTACAGCTAAAAGTTAAAATAGGCCAGTGTGTTCTACGACATTTTGTCTGATCTTTGTTTCAGGGTCGGGGAAAGGCAGGGGAAGGGATATTAGGTGCAACAGCAGCTCTATGCTGATTTAGTTCCACTTCCTCTCCACTGCAACAAATTTAATATCTGTTCTTCAACACACTCTAGCTCTCTTTCTGTTTTGTGTTTCAGATTATTCACTCACTGTTTTCCACTGCCGTAGATTGTCTTTGTGTTGTATTAAAATGTATCCTGAAAGGAAATGTTTCCCTTTCGTTTTTCACTGTGGTGAAGTTGTTTTATATTGGACATTCGACAGACATTCGGCTCTTCAAATCTCAAGAGCTCTTTAACGAAGTATTCAATCAATCCAATATTGGTCTCATTGTGATTACAAGAGTGTATACGACATTGCACAGTCTTTATTTTCCCATATAGTAACCAAGCATAAAATTAAAAAGCCACGGAAAATTAACCGCTATGTATCGGTGCCGAAACCAAAACAGAAGCGATCTCTCGGCCGGTGCTGGTGGTGGGCGCGTTCAAATTGTATGGAAATGCAGCCTTCTTATAACTTCAAGTTTCAATAGCTCTAACAAAAATTATACAATGGCAATAAAAAGTATATATTCTTGATCGTGGGAGGTGGGGAACAATGAACACCATTTACTTTTTCGAAATCTGAAGTTTCAAAATTTTACAGAATTTTTTCATTTCAATAGCTCCAAAAATAGATATGCCATGACTGTACAAATGCTATACTCTTGATCTGGGGAGGGTGCGGAACAATGCACACCCTTTACTTTTTCAAAATCTGAAGTTTCAGAATTTGATGGAACTTCATTTCAATAGCTCCCACAATAGGTATGCCATGATTATAAAAAAGTACAGTTGTACTGCAATAGGTATGCCATGATTATAAAAAGTACCGTTGTATGCAAACAAAAGTTTGCATACCCTTGGAGAATTTGTAATATATATACAATTTGTAAAGAAAACGTGAGTGAGCAGGCAAAACACATGTCTTTTATTTCTTATGGGATTCACATTCAGCTGTAGGTCATAACAGAATGGCACAATCATAAAGCAAAACATGGCAACAAAGAAAAAAATGAACTGACCCCTGTTCAAAAGTCAGCATAATCTTAGTTCTTAATATTGTGTATTGACCCCTTTAGCATCAATGACAGCGTGCAGTCTTTTGTAATACTTGTTTACGTGGCCCCAAATTCTTGCAGGTGGTATAGCTGCCCATTTGTCTTGACAAAATGCCTCCAAGTCATGCAAAGTCTTTGGTCGTCTTGCATGAACTGCAGATTTGAGATCTTCCCAGATTGTCTCGATGATATTAAGGTCAGGAGACTGTGATAGCCACTCCAGAACCTTCACCTTTTTCTGCTGTAACCACTGGAGGGTCAACTTGGCCTTGTGCTTAGGGTCATTGTCGTGCTAGAAAGTCCAAGAGCGTCCCATACGCAGCTTTTGTGCAGAAGAATGCAAATTGTCTGCCAGTATTTTCTGATAACACGCTACATTCATCTTGCCATCATTTTTCACAAGATTCCCTGTGTCTTTAGAGCTCACACAACCCCAAAACATCAGTGAGCCACCACCATGCTTCACAGTGGGGATGGTATTCTGTACACTATAGGCCTCGTTGACCCCTCTCTGAACATAGCCCTCATGGTTTTGACCATAAAGCTCTATTTTGGTCTCGTCACTCTAAATTACAGTGGGTCAGAAGCTGTGAGGCGTGTCAAGCTGTTCTCAGGCATTAGGGTTATTCTTGGCGCAGTAAAGGATTCTTTCTGGCAACTCGACCATGCAGCTCATTTTTGTTCAAGTATTGTCGTATTGTGCTCCTTGAAACAACCACACGGTCTTTTTCCAGAGCAGCCTGTATTTCTCCTGAGGTTACCTGTGGGTTTTTCTTTGTATCCTGAACAATTCTTCTGGCAGTTTTGGGCTGAAATCTATCTTGGTCTACCTGACCTTGGCTTGGTATCAAGAGATCCCCGAATTTTCCACTTCTTAGTAGGTGATTGAACAGGACTGACTGGCATTTTCAAGGCTTTGGATATCTTTTTATATCCTTTTCCATCTTTATAAAATTCCATTACCTTGTTACGCAGGTCTTTTGAAAGTTCTTTTCTGCTCCCCATGGTTCAGTTTCTAGCCTGCTCAGTGCATCCATGTGAGAGCTAAAAAACTCATTGACTTTTTATACACAGACACTAATTGCAATTTAAAAAGCCACAGGTGTGGGAAATTCACATTTAATTGCTATTTTCACCTGTGTGTGTGTCACCTTGTGTGTCTGTAACAAGACCAAACATTCAAGGGTATGTAACCTTTTGATCACGGCCATTTGGGTGATTTCTGTTATCATTATGATTTTAAAAGGAGCCAAACAACTATGTGATAATAAATGGCTTCATATGATGGACTCAACCCACATGCATTTATTAATTATTACAATTTGTACTCTTAATATGTTCACCCGGCACAGCCAGAAGAGGACTGATCACCCCTCTGAGCCTGGTTCCTCTCTAGGTTTCTTCCAAAATGTTGGCCTTCTTAGGGAGTTTTTCCTAGCCACTGAAATTCAACACTACTGTTGTTTGCAACTTCGGGCTTAAGGCTGGGTGTTTTGTAAAAGCCCTTTGTGACAACTGCTGATGTAAAACGGGCTTTATAAATACATTTGATTGATTGATGGATGATCACTATCCTTAAATAAATCATAAATGACTGCATGATCAGTCATATTTTCGAAATCAATGCCAAAATTTCACAATTTCTGCCAGGGTATGCAAACTTATGAGCACAACTGTAGTTCTGCCTTCTCATATTAAGCACCTGATGTGTGGAATAGTATCCAACTGGTGCTTCGTTTGGATGCCTTGGTGTCCATGTGTAAATTAAAAAAAAATGGTGCTAGATTTAAATAGTGAGAAATGCGTTTGTTTTAATTGATTGAGATGGTTAGTGTCAGACTGTATGTAAATAGTACATATTTCGTATTGAATTGTTTGTTTTGCTCTTGTATTACCCAGGGTACACTTGGGTCTCAATGTGTCTCTCCGGTTAAATAAAAGTTAAATGAAAAATTTAAACTTCGGGCATCAAGCCTTGTTCATCTAAGTAAAGCTATTGCAATGTCAAAACCCTCAAAACATGTTTCTGAGGTAGAAGAGGATGGATAACTCCTGAAGCAGAATGTGTTAACATGTCAAATGTCTTCCTCAGAAACAACTCCAGAAGCAGAATAATGATGTTAACATGTTTCTGAGGAAGTTGTTCAGGAAGAACTTATTTTTTTGGATAATCCAGTTAGGACACTTTGAGGAAATAAAACTAATGACTTGACAGCTTCAGTGTGTGTGTGTGTGTGTGTGTGTGTGTGTGTGTGTGTGTGCGTGTGTGTAATAACTGGGTGAATGAAAAAGAAATTATAGAAGGAACGGACCGAAAAGACATCTGGGCTCTGATCTACACTGAACTAATACTAAAGAATTGGTGAGTGATATCTTGATGCAAATATACAGCATGTACAGCTCTGGAAAAATTTAAGAGACCAATGCACCTTTGACAAGGAAAGTTTTGAGTGAGGAACAGAAGGGTTAAAATTAAGAGACCACTGCAAATTGAACGCTTCTGTTCCTCACTCAAAACTTTCCTTTTCACCTTTTTTGGAAATAAAAGATAAAGGTGCAGTGGTCTCTTAATTTTGTGTTGTATTAAAATGTATCCTGAAAGGAAATGTTTCCCTTTCGTTTTTCACTGTGGTGAAGTTGTTTTATATTGGACATTCGACAGACATTCGGCTCTTCAAATCTCAAGAGCTCTTTAACGAAGTATTCAATCAATTCAATATTGGTCTCATTGTGATTACTAGAGTGTATACGACGTTGCACAGTCTTTATTTTCCCATATAGTAACCAAGCATAAAATTAAAAAGCCACGGAAAATTAACCGCTATGGTGCCGAAACCAACACAGAAGCGATCTCTCGGTCGGTGCTGGTGGTGGGCGCGTTCAAATTGTATGGAAATGCAGCCTTCTTCTAACTTCAAGTTTCAATAGCTCTAACAAAAAGTATACAATGGCAATAAAAAGTAAATATTCTTGATCGTGGGAGGTAGGGAACAATGATCACCATTTACTTTTTCGAAATCTGAAGTTTCAAAATTTTACAGAATTTTTTCATTTCAATAGCTCCAAAAAAAGATATGCCATGACTGTACAAATGGTATACTCTTGATCTGGGGAGGGTGCGGAACAATGCACACCCTTTACTTTTTCAAAATCTGAAGTTTCAGAATTTGATGGAACTTCATTTCAACAGCTCCCACAATAGGTATGCCATGATTATAAAAAAGTACAGTTGTACTGCAATAGGTATGCCATGATTATAAAAAGTACAGTTGCATGCAAACAAAAGTTTGCATACCCTTGGAGAATTTGTAATATATATACCATTTGTAAAGAAAACATGAGTGAGCAGGCAAAACACATGTCTTTTATTTCTTATGGGATTCACATTCAACTGTAGGTCATAACAGAATGGCACAATCATAAAGCAAAACATGGCAACAAAGAAAAAAATGAACTGACCCCTGTTCAAAAGTCTGCATAATCTTAGTTCTTAATATTGTGTATTGACCCCTTTAGCATCAATGACAGCGTGCAGTCTTTTGTAATAGTTGTTTACGTGGCCACACATTTTTGCAGGTGGTATAGCTGCCCATTTGTCTTGACAAAATGCCTCCAAGTCATGCAAAGTCTTTGGTCGTCTTGCATGAACTGCAGATTTGAGATCTTCCCAGATTGTCTCGATGATATTAAGGTCAGGAGACTGTGATAGCTACTCCAGAACCTTCACCTTTTTCTGCTGTAACCACTGGAGGGTCAACTTGGCCTTGTGCTTAGGGTCATTGTTGTGCTAGAAAGTCCAAGAGCGTCCCATACGCAGCTTTTGTGCAGAAGAATGCAAATTGTCTGCCAGTATTTTCTGATTTAATTGCTATTTTCACCTGTGTGTGTGTCACCTTGTGTGTCTGTAACAAGACCAAATATTCAAGGGTATGAAAACTTTTGATCAGGGCCATTTAGGTGATTTCTGTTATCATTATGATTTAAAAAGGAGCCAAACAACTATGTGATAATAAATGGCTTCATATGATGGACTCAACCCACATGCATTTATTAATTATCACAATTTGTACTCTTAATATGTTCACCCGGCACAGCCAGAAGAGGACTGATCACCCCTCTGAGCCTGGTTCCTCTCTAGGTTTCTTCCAAAATGTTGGCCTTCTTAGGGAGTTTTTCCTAGCCACTGAAATTCAACACTACTGTTGTTTCCTCCTTCGGGCTTAAGGCTGGGTGTTTTGTAAAAGCCCTTTGTGACAACTGCTGATGTAAAACGGGCTTTATAAATACATTTGATTGATTGATGGATGATCACTATCCTTAAATAAATCATAAATGACTGCATGATCAGTCATATTTTCGAAATCAATGCCAAAATTTCACAATTTCTGCCAGGGTATGCAAACTTATGAGCACAACTGTAGTTCTGCCTTCTCATATTAAGCACCTGATGTGTGGAATAGTATCCAACTGGTGCTTCGTTTGGATGCCTTGTTGTCCATGTGTAAATTAAAAAAAATGGTGCTAGATTTAAATAGTGAGAAATGCGTTTGTTTTAATTGATTGAGATGGTTAGTGTCAGACTGTATGTAAATAGTACATATTTCGTATTGAATTGTTTGTTTTGCTCTTGTATTACCCAGGGTACACTTGGGTCTCAATGTGTCTCTCCGGTTAAATAAAAGTTAAATGAAAAATTTAAACTTCGGGCATCAAGCCTTGTTCATCTAAGTAAAGCTATTGCAATGTAAAAACCCTCAAAACCCTCAAAACATGTTTCTGAGGAAGAAGAGGATGGATAACTCCTGAAGCAGAATGTGTTAACATGTCAAATGTCTTCCTCAGAAACAACTCCAGAAGCAGAATAATGATGTTAACATGTTTCTGAGGAAGTTGTTCAGGAAGAACTTACTTTTTTGGATAATCCAGTCAGGAAACTTTGAGGAAATAAAACTAATGACTTGACAGCTTCAGTGTGTGTGTGTGTGTGTGTGTGTGTGTGTGTAATAACTGGGTGAATGAAAAAAAAATTATAGAAGGAACGGACCGACAAGACATCTGGGCTCTGATCTACACTGAACTAATACTAAAGCATTGGTGAGTGATATCTTGATGCAAATATACAGCATATACAGCTCTGGAAAAATTTAAGAGACCACTGCACCTTTGACAAGGAAAGTTTTGAGTGAGGAACAGAAGGGTTAAAATTAAGAGACCACTGCAAATTGAACGCTTCTGTTCCTCACTCAAAACTTTCCTTTTCACCTTTTTTAGAAATGAAAGAAAAAGGTGCAGTGGTCTCTTAATTTTTTCTGGAGCTGTATATTTGAATGGCTCCTACAGTGTAGTATGTTCAAATGAGAAGCAGAGGAGTGAAGAGGGCTTTATTAGTTACAACATGGTTACAGAGCAGAGAAGAGGGCTTGATTAGTTACAACATGGTTACAGAGCAGAGAAGAGGGCTTAATTAGTTACAACATGGTTACAGAGGAGAGAAGAGGGCTTGATTAGTTACATGGTTAATGAGGAGAGAGGAGGGCTTGATTAGTTACAACATGGTTTGGACCAACTGATCCATCAGAGACTCTTCTATTATATTATGTATTTCTAATGTTTATTTACTCTACTGTTCAAAGGTTTGGGGTCACTTAGAAATATCCTTGTTTTCGAAAGAAAAGCACATATTTTTATACATTAAAATAACATCAAATTAATCAGAAATACAGTGTACACATTGTTAATGTTGTAAATGACTGTTGTAGCAGGAAACAGCAGATCTTTAATGGAATATCTACATAGGCGTACAGAGTCCCATCATCAGCAAAAATCTGTCCTGTGTTCCAATGGAACGTTGTGTTTGCCAATCCAAGTTAATAATTTTTATTTAATTTTTTTTTTTAATAAGGCGGATTGATCATTAGAAAACACTTTTGCAATTATGTTAGCACAGCTGAAAACTGTTGTGGTGATTAAAAAATATTAAAACATTTTTTAATGTTTTGCTGGCATCAAATTCATAGTCGGCATACATTTTTTAATAAACAATAAACTGGCTCAGTTTCAACATTTGCTATGTTGTCTTTGTACTATTTTCTATTGAATATAGGGTTTAAATGATTTGCACATAATTGCATTCTGTTTTTATTAACATTTTTCGCAGCGTCCCAACTTTTTTGGAAACAGGTTGTATTTTAAGAATGTGAAATATCAATATAATAGTAGAAAGAATGATTTATTTCAGCTTTAATAACTTTCATCACATTCCAGGTAGGTCAGAAGTATACATACACTCAATTAGTGTTTAGTAGCATTGCTTTTAAATTGATTAACTTGGGTCAAACGTTTTGAGTAGCCTTCCACAAGCTTTCCACTATAAGTTGGGTAAATTTTGGCCCATTCCTCCTGACAGAACTTGTATAACTGAGTCACGTTTGTAGACCTCCTTGCTCACACATGCTTTTTCAGTTCTGCCCACAAATTGTCTATAGGTTTGAGGTCTGGGCTTTGTGAATGCCACTCCAATACATTGACTTTGTTGTCCTTAAGCCATTTTGCCACAACATTGGAAGAACGCTTGGGGTCATTGTCCATTTGGAAGACCTACTTGTGACCAAGCTTTAACTTCCCGACTGATATCTTGAGACGTTGCTTCAATATGTCCACATAAATTTACTTCCTCATGATGCCATCGATTTTGTGATGTACACCAGTCCCTCCTGCAGCAAAGCACTCCCACAACATGATGCTGCCACCCCCGTGCTTCACAGTTGGCGTGGTGTTCTTTGGCTTGCAAGCCTCCCCCTTTTTCCTCCAAACATAACAATGGTCATTATGGCCAAACAGTTTAATTTTTATTTCATCAGACAAGAAGACATTTCTCTAAAAAGTGCAATCTTTGTCCCCATGTGCAGTTGCAAACCGTAGTCTGGCGGTTTTATTGCGGTTTTTGAGCAGTGGCTTCTTCCTTGCTGAGCGGGCTTTCAGGTTACAGTGGATATAAAAAGTCTACACACCCCTGTTAAAATGCCAGGTTCTTGTGATGTAAAAGAATGAGACAAAGATAAATCATGTCAGAACTTTTTCCACCTTTAATGTGACCTATAAAGTGAACAATTCAATTGAAAAACAAACTGAAATCTTTGAGGGGGAAAAATAAAAAACTCACAATAACCTGGTTGCGAGTGTGCACACCCTTAAACTAATACTTTGTTGAAGCACCTTTTGATTTTATTACAGCACTTTTTGGGTAGGAGTCAATTAGCATGGCACATCTTGATGTGGCAATATTTGCCCACTCTTCTTTGCAAAAGTGCTCCAAATCTGTCAGATTGCGAGGACATCTCTTGTTCACAGCCCTTTTCAGATCACCCCACAGATGTTCAATTGGATTCAGGTCTGGGCTCTGGCTAGGCCATTCCAAAACGTTAATCTTCTTCTGGTGAAGCCATGGTTTTGTGGATTTGGATGTGTGCTTTGGGTCATTGTCGTGCTGAAAGGTGAACTTCCTCTTCATCTTCAGCTTTCTAACGGACGCCTGAAGGTTTTGTGCCAAAATTGCCTGGTATTTGGAACTGTTCATAATTCCCTCCACCCTGACTAAGGCCCCGGTTCCAGCTGAAGAAAAACAGCCCTAAAGCATGATGCTGCCACCACCATGCTTCACTGTGGGTATGGTATTATTTGGGTGATGTGCAGTGTTGTTTTTGCGCCAAACATACCTTTTGGAATTATGGCCAAAAAGTTCCACCTTGGTTTCATCAGACCATAATACATTTTCCCACATGCTTTTGGGGGACTTGATGTTTTTCTTTGTAAGAAAAGGCTTCTGTTTTGCCACCCTACCCCATAGCCCATTCATATGAAGAATACAGGAGATTGTTGTCACATGTAGCACACAGCCAGTACTTGCCAGAAATTCCTGCACTTCCTTTAGTGTTGCTGTAGGCCTCCCTGACCAGTTTTCTTCTTGTCTTCTCATCAATGTTGGAGGGACGTCCAGTTCTTGGTAATGTCTCTGTTGTGCCATATTTTCTCCACTTGATGATGACTGTCTTCACTGTGTTCCATGGTATATCTAATTTGGAAATTCTTTTGTACCCTTCTCCTGACTGATATTTTTCAACAATGAGATCCCTCTGATGCTTTGGAAACTCTCTGCCGACCATGGCTTTTGCTCCGAGATGCAACTAAGAAAATGTCTGGAAAATCCTACTAGAACAGCTGAACTTTATTTGTGATTAATCACAGTCTCTTTAAATGATGGCAGGTGTGTAATGACTTCTATTTAACATGAGTTTGAATGTGATTGGTTAATTCTGAACACAGCCACATCCCCAGTTATAAGAAGGTGTGCACACTTATGCAACCAGGTTATTGTAAGGTTTTTATTTATAATTTTTCCCCCTCGAAGATTTCAGTTTCTTTTTCAATTGAGTTGTTGACATTATAGGTCACATTAAAAGTGAAAAAAGTTCTGACATGAGTTATCTTTGTATCTTTCTTTTACATCACAAAAACCTGGCATTTTAACAAGGGTGTGTAGACTTTTTATATCCACTGTATGTCAATATAGAACACTTCTTACTGTGGATACAGATACTAGTGTACCTGTTTCCTCCAGCACCTTCACAAGGTCCTTTGCTGTTGTTCTCAGATTGATTTGCTCTTTTCTCACCAAAATACATTAATCTCGAGGAGACAGAACACGCCTCCTTCCTGAGCGGTATGATGGCTGCATGGTCCTATGATGTTTATACTTGAGTACTATTGTTTGTACAGACAAAGGTGGTACCTTCAGGCATTTGGAAATTGTTCCCAAGGATGAAGGTAAGCCTTGAAATACCTCCAACTGACTCAAATTATGTCAATAAGCCCATCAGAAGCATCTAAAGCCATGACATAATTTTTTGGAATTGTCCAAGCTATTTAAAGGCAGTCAACTTAGTGTATCTAAACTTCTGATCCACTGGAATTGTGATATAGTCAATTATAAGTGAAATAATCTGTCTGTGAACATTTATTGGAAAAGTTACTTGCTTCATGCACAGTTCATGTCCAAACCGACTTGCCAAAACTATGGTTTGTTAACATGAAATCTGTGGGCTGGTTGAAAAATGGGTTTTAATGACTTCAACCTAAGTGTCTGTGATTTCCAACAACTTCTAACTATATTTTAAATATTGCAATATGCGCCCTGATGAAATATGAGATAAGCTTCGAGATATGAGATATGCTTCGAGATATAACATGAGTGATAAAATACTATGAGCATTTACAGAAAACAATCGTAAAACCAATGTGCTAGTCATCTTTCCAGATCTTTGATGTGATGTCATACATCTCTTGTTATGTTATCCCAGGTTTCCATACAATGATTCCAGGCTTCTCCAGGTTGTCCTGGCCTTCCCTGTCAGTGCTGATTGTGGCGGTGCTGCTCTCCTTGGGGCGGTGCCAGGATGTCTGCCGGGCCCAGGATGGAGAGAAGGGAGCAGCGGGAACACCCGGCCGGGATGGACGACCAGGAGCGAAGGGAGAGAAAGGAGAACCAGGTAACAGAGGGATGGAGAGAAGAGGGCAGGTCCTGAGTGGATGATGATGAAATGCACTGTATGCACTGTATGCAACCCTGTATGCACTGTATGCAACCCTGTATGCACTGTATGCACTGTATGCATTGTATGCAACCCTGTATGCACTGTATGCACTGTATGCAACCCTGTATGCACTGTATGCAATGTATGCAACCCTGTATGTACTGTATGCACTCTATGCAACCCTGTATGCACTGGGGAGGATAATAATGAAAGCTAAATGAATAAATATGTAAGGGCTTTTTACCATTACGTGAAATTTTCCGAGATTTTGTGTAAACTTGCAGATTTCGATAACTCAAGACTCCAACTCTTGAGGTAGCATGCATCATCCCCCTGAAATTTTGCAAGTGTGAAGACAATTGTGTCGGAACACCACACATATCACTCGATTTTCCCACGATTGACAGCCACAATCCTGCGTGGTATGTCTCAAACATGCGATAAATTAAAATGCTATGGGAATGATTATACAAACCAAGACATGGCTATCTAGCATTTTATTATCTCTTGTAATGTAAAAAAGTCCTAAGAAGGGAGAGATATCTCTGTATGGTTAGAAAGAAGAGATAGGATCACTGACTGTTGAAGGGAGAAATTGGAACACTGTATTTTTAGAAGGGAGATATAGGGGATCATTGTCAGTAGAAGGGAGATATAGGGGATCATTGTCTGTAGAAGGGAGATACAGGGGATCATTGTCTGTAGAAGGGAGATACAGGGGATCATTGTCTGTAGAAGGGAGATATAGGGGATCATTGTCAGTAGAAGGAAGATATACGGGATCATTGTCAGTAGAGGGGAGATATAGGGGATCATTTTTAGTAAAGCCCAGTCTCTCCCCTCTTCTCCCTCAGCACTGCAGCTGATACCAGGGTTGCCCCACATCCAGAAAGGGGCAAAAGGTAGCCGGGGGCTTCCAGGGGACATGGGCCCTAAAGGGCTAGCAGGGGATCTGGGACCAGAAGGGCCCTCAGGCCCTCGCGGACCTACTGGACCCCCGGGGAAGGGCGGGATCCCATCCCTGCAACACCGAGCAGCCTTCTCCGTGACCCGAAATGACACCTCCTACCCCTCCTGGAACCGACCCCTGACCTACAACAATGCCATCACTAGAAGCAGTCTGATTAATTTGGCCACTGGATACTTCACCTGCAGCACAGCTGGAGTTTATTACTTTGTCTTCCATTCAGAGACTAAGGTATGCAGACAGACAGGTGGTACACAGAAAGACAGACAGGTGGTACACAAGGACAGACAGGTGGTACACAGAGAGACAGACAGGTGGTACACAGAGAGACAGACAGGTGGTAAACAAAGAAAGACAGACAGGTGGTACACAGAGAGACAGACAGGTGGTACACAGAGAGACAGACAGGTGATACACAGAGACAGACAGGTGGTAAACAGAGAGACAGATGGTACACAGAGAGACAGACAGGTGGTACACAGAGAGACAAACAGGTGGTACTCAGAGAGACAGGTGGTACACAGAGAGACAGACAGGTGGTACACAGAGAGACAAACAGGTGGTACTCAGAGAGACAGGTGGTACACAGAAAGACAAACAGGTGGTACACAGACAGACCACCTGTCTGTCTCACTGTAACACAAAGACAGACGGGTGATACACAGACAGGTGATACACAGACAGAGAGACAGACAGGAGGTACAAAGAGAGACAGGTATTAAGCAGACAGACGGGGAAAACAAAAAGAGACAGGTGGTAAACAGAGACAGACAGGTGGTACACAGACAGACAGGTGGGATGCAAAGAGACAGACCGGTAGTACACAGAAAGACAGGTAGCAAGCAGACAGACGGGGTAGACAAAAAGAGACAGGTGGTAAACAGAGACAGACAGGTGGTACACAGACAGACAGGTGGGATGCAAAGAGACAGACCGGTAGTACACAGAAAGACAGGTAGCAATCAGACAGACGGGGTAGACAAAAAGAGGCAGGTGGTACACCGAGAGGCAGACAGGTAGTACACCGAGAGAAAGACAGGTGGTATGTAGGCAAACAGGCATTAAGCAGACAAAAAGAGACAGGTTGCACACTCGGAGGCAGGTTATACACAGAGAGAAAGGTGGTACATAGGCAGACAGATGTCTCTTTCCTTTTTCGACATTGTTGAACTTTGTTTCTGCAGGTGAGCATGTGCCTGTATCTGAAGAGTGACACTCTGGGAGACAGGAAGCTGGGTTTCTGTGACTACAACACCAGGGGCAATATCCAGGTACAATACCTATCACAACACTAGAGCCAATACCCAGGTACAATACCTATCACAACACTAGAGCCAATACCCAGGTACAAAACCTAACAACACCAGAGCCAATACCCAGGTACAATACCCAACAACCCCAGAGCCCATACCTAGGTACAATACATAACATCACCAGAGCCAATACCCAGGTACAATACATAACATCACCAGAGCCAATACCCAGGTACAATACCCAACAACCCCAGAGCCCATACCCAGGTACAATACATAACAACACCAGAGAAAATACCCAGGTACAATACATAACAACACCAGAGAAAATACCCAGGTACTATACATAACAACACCAGAGCCAATACCCAGGTACAATACCTATCACAACACCAGAGCCAATATCTAGGTACAATACATAACACAACACCAGAGCCAATATCCAGGTACAAGACATAACAACACCAGAGAATATTCCCAGGTACAATACATAACAACACCAGAACCAATACCCACAATACCTAACACAACACCAGAGCCAATACCCAGGTACAATACATAACAACACCAGAGCCAATACCCACAATACCTAACACAACACCAGAGCCAATACCCAGGTACAATACATAACAACACCAGAGCCAATACCCAGATACAATACTTATCACAACACTAGAGCCAATACCCAGGTACAATACCTAACTACACCAGAGCCAATACCCAGGTACAATACATAACAACACCAGAGAAAATACCCAGGTACAATACCTAACAACACCAGAGCCAATACCCAGGTACAATACCTATCACAACACCGGAGCCAATACCCAGGTACATTACCTAACAACACCAGGTAGAGTTACAATGATAACACAAGGTTGGGCCATATTGTTGACACCAGGCTGGGTTACTATGACAACAACAGGTAGCATTACTATAACACCTGGTAGGGTTACTATGACAACAACATATAGTGTTAACATAACACCAGGTAGGGTTACTATCACAACAACAGGTAGCATGTCCATAACACCTGGTAGGGTTACTATGACGACAACATAGTCTTACTATAACACCAGGTTGGGTGAATATAATACGACTAAACATACAACATTAAAGGAATTACTTTGAAAAAACTTGGCAAGGTCTCATTTTAAATGATGTCCAAGTTAAAAATGCTTCATAATGCTTTCCAAAAGCACTACAAAAATATGTTACAAAACATCTAGAACCACATGCTGTACTGCATAATGACAATAAGCTGAATGTAATTTAAAGTGGGACCCACTAGGGTTTTAGAAGGCCTGGTTAAAGATAATATGAAATTGTTTTTAAATTAAGCTTTTAGATGTAGATGTCAAATGTATACCATCAATCATTATGCCAAAGTATTATTCTATGGATCAAGTGGTGAGAATGAGTTTGGATCTGGTCTGTTGCCTCCTGCCATGTAGGTTCTGTCAGGAGGGGTGGTGTTGGACCTATCAAAAGGCCATAAGGTTAGTCATCCTCGATTGTAACCAATCGCCACACAGCATCTTTCATACTAATCAATCACTACACAGCATCATCCATACTAACCAGTCACCACACAACATCCTCTATACTAATCAAAACACCACTTAGCATCCTCCATACTAATCCAATCACCTCACAGCATCCTGTACACTAATCAAAATACCACACAACATCATCCATACTAATCAATCACCACACATCATCCTCTATACAAATCCAGTCACCACACAGCATCCTCCACACTCATCAAAACACCGCACAGCTTCATCCATACTAATCCAATCACCTCACAGCATCCTGTACACTAATCAAAACACCACACAGCATCATCCATACTAATCAATCACCACACAGAATCCTCTATACTAATCCAATCACCACACAGCATCCTCTATACTAATCAAAACACCACACAGCATCATCCATACTAATCCAATCACCTCACAGCATCCTCTATACTAATCAAAACAACACAGCATCCTCTATACTAATCAAAACAACACAGCATCCTCTATACTAATCAAAACAACACAGCATCCTCTATTCTAATCAAAACACCACACAGCATCCTCTATACTAATCAAAACAACACTGCATCCTCTATACTAATCAAAACAACACAGCATCCTCTATACTAATCAAAACAACACA